>LOEQ01003121.1:60530-98281 GCA_001685075.1 Bramus lutescens | reverse complement strand
TCTATCTATCTATCTATCTATCTATCTATCTATCTATCATCTCTCTATCTCTACTATCTATCTGTCTGCCTGCCCGCCTGCCTGTCTGTCTGCTGTATTCAAATGTGTATATTTGTACATGATGAGCCCGAGGGTGTGCATCCGACACTGTCACTTTTGGCCTTTCTTCGCTGAGACAGGGCCTCTCACTGAACCTTTTACATTAGGGTACCTGACTGGCCCATGAGCTCCAGGCATCTGCTTGTCTCTACCCAACCCCTGGTCCCAAAGATGGGGCTGCAGACAAATGTGTCTATACCTAGCATGTATATAGTTCCTAAGAAGTCAAGCGTGGTTCCCTTTTGCCTGTTGAACTCTCTTCCTGAACAAAGAAATTCAGGAAATAAAGGAGCATAGTTAATTGTTTCAGGCTTACATGTCCTTGAACAAATGCAGTGTTTTGGGAAGACATTAGTAGTGGTGAATGAAGCCTTTCTAAATAAAGCTCAAACAAAATTCTTTCATGCATCTCTTACTGCATTTTATCAACATTTGTTTTCCTCTTGACAAAAAACGGAATTATCTAGAATTGGAAGTTTTCTGGAGAATTCTTTTCCATCTTTGGGCACTATGTTTTCTTGCTTCTCAATGATCTCTATTCCATTTACCTTAGTTATTAAAAATAAAATACTCCCTGACACATAATGTTGAGTTCCTATAGTTGAATTACCTATTGCTTCTGGCCAAGCGTATTGCTTCTTGCCAAGAACATTTAGTATTTAAGTATTTGCCACCAATGAGTACAGATAAAATGGGGGAAAACAAATGTCCACCTGACTTTAAAAGATTTATTTTTATTATTTTTGATTATGTGTCTGTATGTGTGTCTATGAGGATATGTGCTTGAGGCTGGAGTTGTCAAATAACCCTGAAGTTGGAGGTACTGGTGGTTGAGGGCCACCCTGTGTGGATGCTGGAGACCCAACCGAAATCCTTATCAAGAGCAATATTGACTCTTAACCACTGAATTATTGCCCCAGCTTGTAGCACAATTAATTAAAACTCAGAGACAGATATTGGGGTTCAACCTGAAGACCAGAAAAGCAAAGCAGTCAGTCAACTAGCTCTTACCTCTACCTCAGTCTGAAACGGTGATCCTGCCTCCAGGAATATCAAAATGAGACTGTGTCTGAGAGCTGTCTCCTCCAGTCTTATGTTCCTCTCTAGAGCTGGGATTAAAGGCGTGCAGCACTAGCGCCCAGTTTCTATGGCAACTAGTGTGACTACTGGGATTAAAGGTGTGTGTCATCACTGCTTGGTCTGTAAGGCTGATCAGTGTGGCTGTTTTACTCTCAGAACTTCAGGCAAACTTTATTTATTAAAATATAAATGAAATATCACTACACCAGCTCCTCAATTTGAATTTAAAACAGGCTCCTCAATTGGATTGAGTTCATTTGAACAAATGTTCCATGTGTGTTCCATCTGAAGTATGTTCTAGGAAACAGGTATGTAAAGTTGTGTAGACACTGCTCCCCAACCAAAGAGTCAGGAAAGGCAAGTGCGATGGTTCACCATGGTGATCCTAACTTGCCTTTTTGGAAACTATGTAACATTTTGAATCTGTTTCTTTGGTTAAACCTGGGGATTCAGCAGCCATGAGTAGATGCTTCTGAGTTATTGACCATACCTGATACCCTAAGATTTGAGAAAAGCCAAGATAATTGCCCCTCCAGAGAGCTTTAGTTCTCCCGTGTGTTCTACATCCTTCTGTACTCTTATGAGATTTAAAACTCGGTGGCAGGAAACATTTGAGACTTCCTGTGGCTCTCCAATGGCAACTTTTACATTTTTAAAACTTGCCCCTGGACATATACAGCTATGAAGATAAACCTGGAAGGTTTTTTTTTTCCATCCACAAAGTCATGAAGAAAGAAACTTTACTAAATTTATACGTGAGTTTGGAAGACTGATGGAAAGTATGAAGGGAGATCATTTGTAAACCAACAGGAAGGCCTTAGCTTTTTAAGTATTATAAGCATTTTAAGTATTATATGTTCATGTGTGGACAAGAAAGCCAGCAACTGGTTTCCTTATAGCATTTTTAATTAGTGTCTTAGGACTGGGATTTTAGCTCAGTGGTAGAACCATTTGCCTGAGATGGTCAGTCCCTAGATCCCTCCACACACACACACACACACACACACACACAGAGACACAGACACACACACAGAGACACACACAGACACACACAGACACAGAGACACACACACACAGAGACACACACAGACACACACAGACACAGACACACACACAGACAAACACACACAGACACACACAGACACACACACAGACACACACACAGACACACACAGACACAGAGACACACACTCGAAATTGAAGACACCACTTGGGTAGCTTCTCTTTGCTATTTAGATTTTAATATTTGTAAAACATTCTTTTATCCTCATTTTGCTTAAAACCTGCAAACTATGTTCAACTTTGTTAGAAGGCTGAAGCTATTGATAGAAATACCTTGCAACGTGAAATATTTGAGATAGTTCCTGAACCAAAGTGGTTTGTTTTTATTCAGTTACTATAATATGCTTAATCTATTTGTTCCACCTATAAAAAGTTTAAAAAGGGATTGTGTTTCCAGATGTGCACATCATGAACTCATTTACAGTAAAATTTGGATTCCTAGTGTGGTCGAGAATTAAGATAGTTAATTTTATTTGATTTACTTGAGCCCAATTTACCATTTAAATTTCCCCAAGATCTTTGAAATATATATTACCAGGCTGTGAAACAAACCATTATGTTTTAAATTTGCAACTTTTACTAGGCAAGCAAATCCCTCAGAGTTTTTTGGGATTTTTTTTCAAACACTCTCCCTTTATACAAGGTCTCTTGCTGAACCTGGAGCTGAGCTGGTGGTCGGGAATCCCATTTATCCACCTGTCTCTGCTTCACAGTGCTGAGGGGTGCTGAGGGTTTGAACTCTTTTCCTCATGTTTGAACAACCAATATTCTTACCTGCTGAGCTATTTCCTAGCCTCCTTGTCCCCTTTGATGGGCTCATGTGATGCAGAAAAAAAGTCTTTTAAAAACCTCAAAATAGTCATAAAATATTCCTTCAATATTCAAAAATATTTAAAGAAACATTCATGTAGTAAGAACTGATAAACCTGGTATTAAGCTAGAAATGGGAAGCCATCCCTGCTTCTCAGCCCCTCCTCCCCACTTCTCTATGTCAGATGAAGCATCCTTTTTAGATCAGCTCTAGTCAGAGACACTTTCCCATCCCTGCAGCCTTTGTTCCTGTATTTGCATAGCAACAAATCACTACACAAATCAGAGCAAACCCTCTTTCAGAATCCCTACATCCCCTCCTCTCTGCCTGCATGGCCTTTCAAACCACAGTGTGGGGCCAGGCCCTTCAGCAGGGATGAGAAACACGGGCACAGCATTTCAATGCATTATTTTAATTACTGAGCAAGAGTATTACACGGGGTGCCATAAAAACAAGGAGAACACTTAAGCCCAAGGAGGTCAGCCAACAGGTCTTTGTCTGGAGGCCATTCCATGCTGTGGGTCTCAGCAGAGGTGCCACAAAGCAAACGCAAATGGAACTCTTAGTTTAATCAAAATGGAGTAGCCAGGCTGACCCGAAATGTAATAATCAGAATGCGATAGTCCTGGAACATCTATACCAACGGCTGATGGGGTGGGAGCAAGTAGAACTGAAGATGAGTTTATAATTAACGCTCCAGGTTTTATGGATGGCAATTAGATTGTTTGGATTACCTCATTCCTGTGCCTGTGAGTGGTGGCAGTCTGAGAAGCAGCCAGAACCTCTGTGCCAGGGACCACAGGGTGGAGAAATTCATTAGAATCTGAAATGTGGATAGAAAGCTAGTGAGAGGTATGACCATGTCCTAGAAGTAATGATGAATACGTGTATACATGTGTTCCTGTGTGTGCATGCATGTATGCCATGGTCACAGAAGCTTCTAGAGGCTCGGTTGCCTGTAGGGATATTGGAAAGCTGGACTCCGAACCATCTCCAGGTTGTTCCTAACAGTGGGTATATTTCCAGAGGCCCTCTCTTTCTCAGATCATAGCAGAGACACTATCTGGGGGCGGGGCATTTAGTCCCAAGAGCCAGTCGGAGAGGGGGAGGGGGAGTAGCAGAGATGCTAGGGTGAGGGGCACCTGCCAGTTTCTCTGTACATTGACTTTCCTAATTTCATTGGTGACAATGTCCTGTGTTCAGAAACTTATCTATAATAGTGAGTCTGGCATCTCATTGAGGCACATCTAAGGAAATCTTGCTCCAGAGAATATGTTCAATGGCTGTCATTATGTGGTGTCCCTCGTTCACTCCTCCATCAGGCCCCACTGAAAACAATGCCTTCAAATATTTGCTTTAGTGACTCTTTCTGAGTTCAGACAGTAGGGGTTGGGAGAGGAGTTCAGTTGGCAAACACTTCCCTTGCAAACCGGAGGGACTGAACTCCACGTGCAGAACCCAAGAAAAATATCAGGTGTTGTAGCACGTGTTTGGAGTTCCAGCATGGAGAAGGCACAAAGAAGCTCCTGTCGACTCACTGGCCAGCCAGTCTAGCCTAATTGGTAAGTTCTGGGCCATAAGAGACGGATGTCTAGAAGGTAGACAGACTCCAGAGACTGTCCTCTGGCCATTTCATGGACACAAATACTCACATGCCTGTAGCTGCATACACACACTTATACTTATGCACACCCATACACTAAGGAAATAAAAGAATGGTCAGATAATAATGTGGGAAAGTGGTGCTGGCAGCATAATCAGCATTGTAATAGAACTTAATGGGAAAATAAACATATGTCCAAAGACTTCAGCCAGAATTTTAAATTCTCTGACCTTCAGCTCAGCACCTAGGAAACAGACAGATGTTCTTCAAGGGGTTCATGTAAGGATTTAACTGACTGGGACATAACATGAATATCTATAACTGTCATGGCTTATTTGCCAGGGTTTTAATGCCTGTAGGGATTACTTGAAGAATTTAATGGAGGGAAGACTTGTTGGGGCTCGTGGTTTCAGAGACCTCTCTCTGTGGTCGGCTGGCTCCATTGATTAGGACCCGAGGTTAGGCAGAGCATCATGGTGGAGGGCATAGCGGAGCAGAGCTATTCACCTCAAGGTGGCCAGGAAGTCTAGACAGTAACAGGAAGGAGCTGGGGGCCAAAATGTGTTTTTCAAAGACTCACTTCTTACCCACTTCCCACAGTTCTTCTAACCCCCAAGTCGTCTGTTCAAGATTCTAATTCATCTGTGAGTTAAGTCATTGGGTAGGTCAAAATTCTTGGCCACTCTCACACACACCCAGACATATGCTTCATTAATCTTGCTCTTTTGGTCCAGTCAACGTGATAATCCAGATTAATCATCTCTCTCTTAGCACTCTTTCTCTACAGAGACCCAGTTAAATTTTCGCTGGTACATTGACGTGGCTCAAGTTATTCTATGGCTGTCTTCCTTTCTAAGCATGAAGTCAATTTGCAGTATATTAAACATTTTGACACATGTCAGAGAGGTATTTGAATTATAGATCAATGGGAGGGATGACTTTGATAATACAGTGCCTATGGGGTGAATGAGCAAACAAATACTTGGTCAGCTCAATAGCATTTTGTGGGAACAGAAAAATGGGGAATGATAGACATAAAAACAAAGTAAAAGTTATATTATTTATTCAAATACTTTCTAATGCTTAAATTAGAACTTGAATTTTAAAGCTACACAATTCAAATCTCTAATACTAATGAAGGCGTGGGAGGAAATATCTGTAAAAATGGGACCCAAAAGAGAAGTTTGAGAAAGACTATTGAGTTTTGTCTTTTCGATTGGAATTGTTCAATTTCAGTTTACTTTATTTTGCAGTCTAAGTTTGAATTCAAGATTTTCTTTCTTCAACCTCTTGAGTGCTGGGATGACAAACATGTTGCACCATGCCAAGCTGAGACAATGTTTTTCTAAACAAGGTGTCTCGAAGACCAAATAGGGAATGTATGAAAACCACTTTTAGCACTGTCTTATTGAGAATTTCAAGAATTGCCTTAAACTAATGATTTTAAGCTTAGTAATTTGAGTTTTAAATGACAAATTTAAAAGAATTTTTTGAGGTGTGTTTGAGGCCAAAAGTAGCTTATGTTAGACTGTGCAAAAAAAAAAAAAACCACAACACATATCTTCTATTTTTAACTAATCCATGTTCTTAAAATTCATGACTGACTTACAACACATATCTATGACAGTATTAACAAGTGACAAAATGCTTGCAAAGTGTATCTGGACTCATCCAAGGAAAGATCTGGAAGCAAATGGATTGCCAGAATTTGTCTAATTATGAATGGATGTCACCAAAATGTTGGAAAGGACACAACACCTTCATAAAGAGACAAAGGACTTAGCAACACTAAGGACACTCCCCAGGTGACAAGTTTGCAGCAGAATTCAATTTCTGCTAGCACGGGTCATGTTTTCTTGTGTGTTTGCAACCAGAACCTCAGGTCCTATAGGAACAACTATTGCATCTTACCAAGGGGCACCATACATTGACTTGGCAATTTGCATCTTGAAAACCAGAAGGAAAAATTTCCCTCATACTTCTCATCTCTCTTATTTCTTTCTGTCTCTGTCCTTTAGACTTTTTGAAGGGCACATGATGATCCCACCTTTCAGTACTTGAAAATAAAATGAAATAAGGATTTTGGGGGTGGGATGGGGAGAGAGTCCCATGGAGGCCAGGCTCGTCTTACATTTATATACTTGCTAAGTAGTCAAGAATGATCTTGAACTCTTGATCCTCTCGCCTTTGCTTCTCATGTGTTGGAGATACAAGCATGCACCCAGTTTATGAGATATTATGGGTGGAGCCCAGGGCTTCATGCATGCTAGGCAAGTCCTTCATCAGCTGGGCTATATACCCTCAGTTCCAGATTTTAATCAATTTAATTCTATGTCCCAAATCTTTTTTGCTGGGTGATATGATGTAACCACATCGGTGTCAACAGATCACCTTTAACGGTTCTGCTTAAACTCACCTGGAGCAGAACATGTAAAATATTTGCCACCTAGGGTTAGAATCTTGGGTATCAACTTAGAAGTTTTGCCTAAAGACAGGTTTACAGAACCAGCTGTCCCCCTCAAAGAAAAGAGTCCAGGCATCAGAGCCGCCTGTTTTTACGTGGACCAGGTGTTTGGAACATTTGCATTTGATCCAGAGGTTCCCTGGCCAGGGGCCCAGCTTTATGGGAAAGGCGGTGTTTACGGAACCCAGTCGGATCTGTCATGGAGCTAATTCCCACCTGCTCAGCCAGCTTTCAGTTAAGCTGCCAACACAGTGGAAAGCAACCTCTGAGGCCAGCCAAACTCGTCCCTTGCTTGATTATGAAATCAAACACAATAATCTTAACCAATGAAATGGAAACAGCTTCTGCCTAATCTCATATGTTATTGTTCAGAGAAGCGTATTGTTTCTAGTTGGCTTGATTTTCCTCCCTCAGCGAGAAATAGTTGTTTATTAAAATAGCTTTGTGGACTCCCCTGCTAAAATCCACTTGTCTTCAGAAAAAAAAAAATCCTTATCACTTAAAGTCACTTCAGCCTCTATTTTTAAGTGTGTCATAGTTGGTGGCACAAATAACGACTCTCAGAATGATTTGGTAATAAGATGGAGGATCTCTTCCTTGATGTCAAAAATACCACCTAATACAACTAGAATAAAACATGTGAATTGAGGCTTACCCAATTTTCCCTCCAGGAATCAAAGTTTGAAACATGGCAATTTTATCAGTTAATGCAAATAGCGTGTCCGTGGGGCTGAACTGTTACTTCACACATCCACGGTGCAGTCAGCACAGCGTTAGTGAGAGAGTCTCAGTGCATCCTTGAGCTATCTATAGATGCTCATGTTCTCCCAATCTTTCCGCTTTCCTTACAAACCAGAACCTCTTGATTTCTGCTTCATAAGTAGTTTTCACTTCCATTTTTCTGTAGTAAGCAGAAAACAACTCTAAAACTCAAGAGGTGGGAAGAAAACATATGGCCTCTTGGAACATTAAAACTGTTCCCTCATAGGTGAACCATGCACTGTAAGGGCGATTTTACTTCATTTTGATTCTGTAAAATCCTCTTGGCTTAGAGGGGAGGCGGATGGTATGGAATGTTTAAGCTTGAATGCTGCCTTCTCTCTCTCTCTCTCTCTCTCTCTCTCTCTCTCTCTCTCTCTCTCTCTTCATCTCAGGGAATTGTTCTTACCAAATTTTGTAAGAGATGTAAATGTTAAAGTTTCTTTAGTTTTAGATTGGAGTAATGGCCCATTGTCTAAAAGCATGCCATGCTCTTCAGAGGACCTTAGTTTTGTTCCCAGCACCCACCCCAGGCGACTGACAAACACCTGTAACTCCAGCTCCAGGGGATCTGATACCATTTGCTGGCCTCTGGGGGTATCTGCTTGTGCATAAATGTGCACATTCATGCACGCACACACACTGACACACACACTCACACACAAACACACATCATACCTACGAAAATCTTAAAAACTTTGAAAATAGTTTGAGCTCTGGAAACTCTTGAATTAACAGGTGTTAAAAGTCACAATTATACAAATGTACGTGGTACTGGGTAAACAAGGGGCACTAAGTGCTTTCATTATATAGTCCAGGCTATCCTCAAATTCCTGATTCTTCTATCTTATCCATCCAAGTGCTGAACTTATGTTCATGTGCAATTCTACATGGCTTTTCTGGACTCTGCTTATGTAACTATGCATGGTTGAAGCGACTTTGAAGATGGTGGCTAAGCGAAGGACTCTAGCTGGGTTTCCCCAGATTGTTCATGTTGGTCTCATATCACCAAAGGGATCCTAGGAAGAGAGGGTGGTAGGAGAGTTAGAGAAGGGTTTGTGGTAGATGCCAAGGTCAAGTGCAGGACCTGACCTTGCAGGTCACTGCAGGTGACCTTTGGCTGCTGCAAAGTGATGGCTACTATTCTCTTGAGCCTCCCTAACAACATTGCCTCACTGACACTTTGATTTTAGCCCATTTGAGCTGATTGCGGATTTCTGATACTCAGGGCTGCAGGATAATAAAAGGGTGTCATTTTGAGACTCCGAGTGCACAATAGTTTGTTAGGGAAGCAAATGGTAAATGAACATTATAGTCACTTATCTCTTCCTTGCTCTGCTTCTGTCTTTGAGCTCTGAGGAGCAAGCCATTGTCTGTAGAAATTTATTCAAAAAATTTCCTTGAACTTAGCAGAAAAGAAAAAAAAGGAAGAAGATAATGAAATCCTGTTGGTTTGCATTTTACATAGTTCTGCTTACCCCTGGGACTAACTTTCATTTTTCTTAAATGATTGATTATGTTCCCCTGAATGAAGCAGATCTTAGGTTAATTTAATTATTTTGTTATTTCTATATTTCCCAACTGACCAGCTTTCATTGTTTTATTAATTCTCTCTCTGAACTTTCTTTGTGTTCCTTATGTTGTGTTCTCTCAAGCTGAGTGATTAGTCATTTATTTCCATCATCCGCTTTTAAACAGGTCTTTAAGACTTTTGAATGTCAGGCTTAGTTGAGCATTTAGTTAAGACTATGAACTATGGTAGAACTGGCTATTGAATGGAGTGTATAAGACTTAGCAGTAGGGAATGAATGGTAGATGTCAGGCACGACCCACTATTTTTCTTGGGGGCTTACTGTTTTAATTTTGAAGCACTCATTTTGAGAATTCCTCCCTGGAGCAACATCTTACATCCTCCATTATTTTCAGGTCCCAACGATAAAACAAAGCTCACTTACATCAAAGCTCCCCTTGAGGAATCAATAGTTTACTGGGCTTATGGATAAGATGTTATCGACAAGAACATGATTGACCCCCAAAGCAACCTCACTGAAAAATCCTCAGCCTGCATGGACAATGGCTTCTCTATAGTCATATAAAGGGAGAACTCTCCCCAATCCAAGACTGTGTATCTAGTACCCCTTCAAAAGTTGAGATCCCGAAGACTCTGTGCAATGAAAGTAGAATTGCCTACCACCAGATGGGATGAAAGGGCAGATATTCAGGTGAAGGGGTCAATGAACCTCCTGGCTCCCTCCTCCTTCTGTGAGGGAATGTCAACAGTCCACAAACCTAGCTTGTGAGAAGACGCAGCTGATCTTGTGAAGACGGCCTTTGTTCTACTTGGAGGATGGTGCTATGAAATTCATCGCTATCGTTCTAAGGATCTGTCTTTCCTCAATGATCGTTCCTCAGTGTACACAGTTAGTGGGCCCCACAGTTTCACCAAATTCTTCTTCCTGACCCCCTGATCTCTAAGCGAAGAATCAAACAAACAAAACCCTAAGGCCACTTAGTTAGGTCCCCAACTCAAGGTGGAGCGTATCTAGTTGGAATGGCTGCAGGAAACAGAATACTGTAAGAGAAAGTGAGACGTCTGAGTGTCGTCTTCAAGTCAGATGATTTGGATGTGAGATGCCAGAGGAAAGAAGTCAATATTCTTGTACCTCTAATGACTCCTGTGCCACCTGCTATGAATGTTTTGTTTCCACGAATGTGCTAAATCCATTTATCACACTAATTTCAAAGGTGGTGCATTCAAGACAAGCATATTAATAACTCCTCAAAAGGATGCATTTTTTCTTTATTCACTGGAACTGGGAATCAAAGAAAAGAGATGCATTATTATAAGTACCCTGTCCTATGCTTATCTTAGGGATTTTATCACATGAAGCGATCAAGCTCTTCTGACAAGGATGCTTTAATGTGCATTATAGGCCGAAGCATGTCAAGTTGGAGGAGTATGGATCAGACCCTGGGAAGTGCCCAAGCAAGCATTTAAGGCTTCTCTGGATCCGGAGCCCACATTTCTCAATTCCCATCATCTCCTGTGTCATTTCTGTTAAATACACCACTTGACCAAGAGATCAACAGGGAGCTAGGGAAGATGGCTGAGTAAGTTAAGTGCTTGCCACAGAAGCATGAGGACGGGAGTGATACCCAGATTACATGAGGGAAGGAAAAAAAGCAGAGCATATTGGTGTGAACTTTTAATCCCAGTGCTAGAAAGGCAGAGACAGGTAGATTTCTGAGGCTCACTGGTCATCCAGCCAGGCCTAAGTGATAAGACCAGGCCACTTGCGAAACCCTGGCAGGAGCCATATCTGAGGTTGACTTCTGGCCTCCACACAGACCTGCACATAGGTATAGGTATAGGACATGTAAACACACACACACACACACACACACACACACACACAGAATTAGAGACAATTCTGATTATGAAAGGTATACACACTCAATACTCAGCCAAAGCAGGCATACTTCATTTAATTTTAAAAAGCATAAACAAAACTAAAAATAAGCGTGAAACAAGAAAAAACATTTAAAACAAGGAGTTTGACCACAAGTAAATAAAATGTTATAATTAACTTATGATTCTAGAAGCAGCGGAGAAGAATGACAATTCTCAGACCTCGAGAGGAGGGACAACACACGGAAATGTCACCTGTGTCAACTACCAGCCATACTCCAGCCAACAATGCACATTGTTCCAGTTTTCTCGCCTCCCTAACAAGCAAATGAAGGGAAGCGTGTGTGATGGAATGAAAAATGAATGAATCAGAGAGAAGGATGAGTGAATCTATACAGCCTTTCGGAAGGAAACTGCAATGTGCTCCAACATCTTATGTATATCAAGCTGTATCTAAATATAAAACATGTTCAATTAGCTATATTTCAAATACTTTAAAGTGCAAAATATATTTAACTATGTTATATGTTTGAAGAATATAGAAATATGTTTTTAAATATGTTAAACTTCTATTCACTAATTCTTCAGGGTAGCTTTTTTTATTAAAAACTTTGAAATTTATTTTTGAGAATTTCACTTGTGGTCACTTCCTCTGTGTCATTTTTACCCCCTGTCTCTTCTTCCAATTTTTATTGTTGCATATATATGCATATACCTTATTGAGTCCATTTGGTTTTGCTCATGTGTGCCTATGTCTTGGGATTGGACAATCATAAGGGTCTTATCCCTAGAGGAAAATGTTTCTATCTCTCTCGGCAGCCATTGCCTACCTGTAGCTATTCATGCAGGGGTGGGCTTTTCTGGAATATTCTCTGTCCACATTCCCCAGAATCTTGCCTGCCCACACCATCCCTAACCCCTAGGTTAAGTATTTATCTTAAATCCATATGCAATAAGCTGCTACAAAGCTTGCTCCATAATCCTCAATTTCTCCTATCATTACTTAGGAGACACAGCGGCAAATGTGATCAAGTTATCTGTCAATGAAAGTCTGTGAACTACACAGATTCGTAAAGTGCTGATGTTCACTTGACTTTAAAACAATTGCTTCTTTCACTCCTTCACCTTGGTTGTTTTCTTGGGTGGATTTGTGGGTCTCTTTGTCCTAATATCTAGAATTTAAATAGTTGCTATTAAAACTCCAAAATCAATCAGCCTCTGGCTGTGCTGTCGTTAAAAGTTAACTGCCTTCCCATTAATCCATTAATTTGTGAAGATTAATTGGGAAAGCTCTTTAAAGTAAGGCTGTAACTTGGAGCGCATAAGCCAGTATCTGCCTCCACATGAAAGCTGCCCCATTAACACCACAAGCATTAACAGCCATGACTACAGCTTGCCCAGCCTTGTGGAGAAAATGTGTAGGCACTTATAGATTGCTGCCTACACGAACTGTTTGGGAAGCATGTCTGTCTGAGCTAGGCTTGTGCAAACATGCTGATAAATATTTACTTGTTTTAAATTGCAGCAATATGCTATTTTTTTAATTTAAGCCACTGACTGACAGAAGCTCATGTTTATCCCTTTTAATATATCTAAAACCACTATCCTTGAGTGAATGTTAATTTTCATGTCAAAGTCAAATTAATACTCAGAGAAGCTAAGGAGTTTGTAGTCGCCCACCCTCACTGGTGTTTACTTTTGCTGAGATGTTATTTTAGGGAATGACGAGATGATGAGATCAGCGTGTGTACTGCCTGTTCTGCTACCTACAGAAGAAGATTCTGAACCTTACTTAGTCTCATTTGCACCTTCAATTCCCCCAAAACTTCTTCCTTCTCTAAATATGTCACCTTTTATTTTTAGTTAGAATTGTGTGCGTTCCTAGGTGTGTGGCTGTGGGTGTCTGGTGTGTGCACATGAGTGCAGGTGCCCTCCAAGGTGAGAGGCATTGGGTTCCCTGGAGCTGGAGTTACAGGTGGTTGTGAGCCACTCAACACAGGTGCTGGGAACTGAACTAGGGTCCTCTGCAAAAGCTCATGACCATGGTGTCACCGCTCCACCCAGTTTTTCTCTTTTACTCAAATCCACTAGCATTTTCACTTTTCTTTAAAACTTATACTCCCCATGTGCCTGCCCTCACCATGTTACTGCAAAACAGATGCCTCTGTGTGCTCAGTCTACATGGCTTTGTAGGGAGAAAGGGGTGAGTGCCATATCATAGCCGTTTCTTCAGTCCTAAAGCAGATCCATGAAACACCAGCATAAACATAAAGACATTTGTGAAAGCAACAAAACACTCGGATGGACAGGAATTAATGTGTACATGGATTTTAGTAGTTACCAGAATAGTATGGTCCTGGCTGTGGGGCATAGAGGGTAGAGGTTTGAAATCTCCCCCATGTGGTTCTAATCTGTAGCTCAAATGAACCCTCTAAGGTGCCTACTTCAGGTAAGACTACCTGGAGCCGGTTCATTATATATATATGTATGCATGTATATATATGTATATGTACATATTCATAGAAATGTATCTATGTGGAATATATATGTGTATATATATTTATAGATACATACATACATACATACATACATGAATTCTGGAATTGATCACTTTTCAAGCACATTAAACTCACCCAGGTCTTCCACGCATCCTCAAGGCAGACTGTGGGTGGAGTTTCCTTTGTGTGGCTTCTGAACTCATGGGTGCTTATAGATGGAAAGGTGAGGTGGGAGAGCAGAGAGGAGCTCACCGGAGTGGAAATAAATGCAGACCACCCAAATGAGAACAAGTGGAGGCTATTTATTCACTGTTTTCTGCAGCAGAGGAGTTAGCTGCCACTTAGGCTTGACAGAGATTCAGAGACAGGCAGAAGAGAGTTGAAATCAGGGAGGGCTCTGGTGTACCCCAATTAGAGGCCCCAGGCATGGGACAGTTGTGACCAGGCTAAGTAGAAGCAGGGCATCCCCTGTGACTTACTGGGAGCACATATTTGACTTGGTTTGTAGCCACTCTTAACGCGGAAGCAGAGACAAACTTTAGGGAACCTGTCTGTTAGCTGCCAAAACCTGGCTCTTTGCAGGCACTCCCTTGAGGAGCTGGGGTTGGCTTCTGGAATTGGCTGCTGATGCCTCTGTTTCTTCCTGTGGGCTGGCCTTTGCTCCTCCTATAGCCCGTCTCTCACTAGACAAACATCAGAGACACACCAGGTACAGATAGAGGCCATGGGTCAGGTCAGGTCAGAAGACAGGACTGCCCTAACTCATGAAACTAAGAGTGCTAAAAGAATACTGTTGTTGGGAATGAAATCTTGTATTGCTCAGAGTAGTTTTTGATAGGATACACCAGTGTAATCATACACTGTACCTTTTAAATTAGTTCATGGTTTCCAATTTCAAGTAGATGAGCTTTCAAAAATATAGACTGGAATAAAATTCTTTTCAAGGATATGGATTTCTTGAGGAAGAGGCCATCCCTTAATCCTAAAACTGTCAATGGACCAGGTCTGTGAAATTCATTTCCTCAAGGAATTGAAGCTCTGATGTTTTCAAAGCTCCCTATAAAATGAGTCATCTCTGCCTCTAGTATAAGGGAACTTTCAAGAAAATCATCTTCCTGCCCTCCACCCTCTCCCATGCCAATCTCCAATGCAATGTATGATTCATTAGCAAGGATGCAAATGATTTTGGCAGCTTTTCGGAATATCAGACAAGGTGGTTGTTCAGCAGCAGTTAAGCTGCATATTCTTGCAAATCAGCTCCGAATTTCTATATTGTAGATTTCAGAAGCCCAATTCTCTTTTAAACAGTGCATTTAGCTCAGATAAGGGGATAAAACAAGGTAAATCCATTCATTCCTAATGTATCCTCGAGTGATTTATTTAACTAGTGTAACTTATTTTCCCTCAATTGTCCCAGTAGTTAATAGTTTATGATATGGTATTTTTCAGGACAAAATTGCCCCAGTATCTAATAGGACAGTTTAGAGTATTCATCAGGACCAAACGAGGTAAGAGATGTAAACACTGAGAACGTGGTAAGCACCCATAATATACACTTATTATCTTAGGACAGGTAATATTGCAAACAGCTTAAGAGAATTAAATTACTTTTATTAAAAACTGAACAGCTTTTACTTACTTATGAGAATTATGCATTAAAGCCTTTTGCAAAATAAAAGGAAATTACTTTCTATCGAGCTGTATTAAAATACCTTCAATAGAACTTGCACCTCCGTTTGTGAGAGAATGTTGAATGTTCTCATACATACAGCTTGCAAGAGATCTAATTTATCATTGTCTTTTTAATGACAAGGATAAGTTTTTCTCCCATGGAAGAAACAAATGCTGACTTTTCTGAACTATTGATCTGAAAGCTAGGGTGTTTCTGTCTTTGTCTCTTTCCCTCAACACTCACATATGTGTGCAGACATGTGAATGCACAGTGCGCACGCACAAACACACACTTTCTCTTTGTGTATATGAAAATATCTTAACACAATCTAGAAAACTTTCTTTCCAGTTATGGATATTCTAACATAATTCATTAACTATCTAAATGTAATCAATCAAGTATAGCTTTTTTTCCTTAAACAAATGATTCTCAACTTTCCTAATACTGCAACCATTTGATACAGGTTCTCATGTTATGATGACCCCAATCAATAAAATTAATTTTCGCTATTTCATAACTGTAATTTACTATTGTTATCAATTATAATGTAAATGTCTGTGTTTTCCAATGCTCTTAGGTGACCCCTTTGAAACGGCCATTTGACCTCCCAAAAGGTCATGACCCTCAGGTTGAGAACCACCTTTTTAAACAAAAAGACTAAAATCTGCAGTTTTACTACTTTCCACTGGTATCAAGGTAAAAGCAGAAATCCTACTACGACTTTTAAAAATACCCAATAAGGTGTTATAATTTTAGAAAAGCAGAATAATGAGAGTTTCTTATTCTAATAGAAATGTCTAATAATACCCCAATATGCTCTGCTACTATTTTGAATTCTGCAATCTTCTCTAAAATGTCTGGCAACCATATTATTACATTCCACAATCCATGCACCCATCATTTCCCTCGTGTCTTGTTATTTCCCCTCTGTTTACTCTTATTTTTGCCAACAACATTACTGGCAGATGAAGAGACCAGGGTGCTGTTATGATCTGATCTAGTACTTAAGAACAAAAACATAATTTATGTTAAGCTAGAGTAACCTGCCATTCCCGTCTTGCATGCCTCCAGGCGTCAATGCGTAGATACCAATACGTCCTGAATGATCGTTATTCAAATGCAAAAAGCTGCAAATTCGAGTTTCATCCACGCTGAAATATGAGAGGAAGCCAGAGGTTCCCTGCTGAGAGACGGCTCCAGCAGAAGGCTGGGTGTTGAATCGGGAATGCTCTTTTCCAGCCTCAGCACCATTGCGATTTGTACCGTGGAGTCATGTCCTGTATGTTAGAGAGTGTGCAGAAGACCGTCTCTGTACCTGATCTACAGCTCGCCAGGAGTAACAACATCCCTCCAACAGCCGTTGCTCAGTGCCACTCAGGGCTGCAGTCTGTTCTGTTTGAGAATATTTGACCCGAGACATTGTCCCTCACTGCCATTAGTTCAGAACTCTCCTTTTACGACTGCCATCTTAGAAAGTTTGGAACCAAACTCACGGGAGGCCTCTATGTAATCTACGACTCCACCCTATTAACAGTCACAGGGAAATGCCCTGTTTGGTCACCTCAGACTCGTTACTGCTGCCCAAGGTCTTCCCCTCCTGTGGTCAAAACTATTGAATATCAAACGTGTAATACACAATAGCATGGGAAACCCTGAACTTGAGAGAATGCCCCATCACATTCAGACAGTGGAAACTGAAGGAATGCTTTTATAATCATGGTGTTCTTATATGCTTGAATTTCTGCTCCAGCTTGATCTATAAAGATCTCCATTCTGCTACAGGAAGATAAGAGAGTGATCTAAGCTTTGAGCCTCAAAGACTTCATTGATAAGTTATTAATATTAAAATCTCAATGAAGAAGAATAAAGAGCAGTTACTATGTGTGAGAGAGGATCTAAGTCCTCAGGAAAGTATGCACTATGTTATAGTTAGTTGGAGAAGAATGACTAAAAGACTCTACTGTTGGGAAAGCTTACAGCAGCTTGTAGAGGATTTGTAGGCTTGTGGGAAAGAAGAGAGTCACGCATGTGAAGGTCCAATTGGAACTTGGCCCAACCTCAGAGTTCCCCACTCACACCTTCCATGATCCACCCCCCTCCCAGGTTGCCTGCCCCTCTCCCCACAAATGGGAAAAAATGACCCCTTCTCTTATTTCAGTCCTGTTCTTTAAAAACTAAAAGTGGAGCAGTATGGATTCTCAATTTACAGTTGACAAAAACAAATGGGCAATAAATACATACCTTCCAGAGTGACTGCAGCAGAGGCACACTTTATGTTTGCCGAGTCGATTCTCATCTGCATAATTGATTTGAAACGCAGTTAAACAGCCCCTTGCATCACACACCTGCATACTGATAATGACCCCAAAGGCAGGCGGTTTTAGTGAACACATCACACACACACACACGCACACGCACAAACACACACACACTGTCCCCGTGTATACATAATGCACTTCTGTATGTACAAACACACACACACACACACACACACACACACACACACACACACTTTAGCTCCCACAGTGTACTAAAGCATTCTGGTTGTTGCTTGTATAATTGGGTACAACCACCCACCCCCTCCAACACTCCTTGGGTTGTCTTTTAATGTCTACACCCCTTACTAGTTGAGTTAACAACTAGAATGGCTGGTGTTAGCACTTAAGCTAATCAATAGACATGCAAGAACCTGTCTTCCTTAAGAGTCAGCTAGAGAATTGGAGGTACAAAAGAGGGAAAATTGAGCTATACATGAAAATGAGAAAATCTTAAGAAACTAAGTGGGTGGGGAGCTGGGGCTGGGGCTCAGCTGGTAGAGTGCTTGCCTTGCCTGCTTGAGGCCGTGGTTTTGATTGCTAACACTGAGTAAAACCCCAAAGAACAAACCAAGAAACCTCAAAAGAGTACAAAAAAACAAGGCTACATTGGGCAAATTCTTGTGAAAGTCATTCAGGAGCAAGCTATGTTCAGGCAGAAAGCACTCTACACCTTTTCAGGTGAATCTAGATAATTTTTGAATTAATCTAAATTAAATTACTGTCAAAGAAAACATTTGAGACAATAATCCTCATGCCTTTAAATTACCAAGATACACAAAAATATTAAGTAGAAGCTTTTTTCTGATTAAAGCAGAAGTGAGAGTAACTTCTTAATTCAAAAAGGAAAGTGCTTTAAAGCTCATTCAGAGTACATGAAGCATGTGCCACTATCAAAGCAAGCATTATTACTGTATTATTTTTTGCACTTTGCTTTTTAACAGTAAAAGCAATATATGTGGGGCTGGAGAGATATATGGGTTTGTAACATTCTTGGGGAACAAGTTTGAGAATCAGAGTTCAATCCCGGGAACCTGCCTACAAAAGCTGGGTGTGCTGGCAACACTTGTAATCCCAGCACTGGGGACAAAGAAGGAGAACATTGCAGCTAGCTATGCATGCAGCCCAGCTTCCTCCATAACCTCCAGACCAGTGAGAAGCCTGAGTTGACCTTTGGCCTCCATGTGCATACAAACACCCATACATATGTGTCCCCTCCCATGATTACACACAACACACAAAGAGCAGTCTATGTGATATACATTTAAGATAAATAGATGGAGACTTGTCTTTACTTTAACAGAGCCTAAGATCTACACAGGTATATGCATATATGCCAATGCTTGTGTATTTTTGAAGTATTATAACAAAATGGAATCTTTGGAAGGTGCTATTAATATGCAAACTTTGACCTTTGCCGATTTCATCCTGGGCACTTTCTTCTCATCTTGAGTCTACCCCACTATACAAACAAATCCTGAAGCCTGACAGTTTCATTCCTTCTCTTAAAATAATTTGAATGACAAATTATGTATGCCTCCAAACAACATATTATTTATCTTTGCATTTAAAAATTTCTGAAACTAACAGATCTGCTGTTATAACTCAATATTTTCCCACTAAAATTATGTTTTTATGAGCTAACCTATTTGTATCGCTGTAGCTCCTTTTCATTGCTGTGTATTATTTCATGGTGAACTATGCCATCATTGTTTGTTCTTTGGACACCAGATGTGGGTTGTGAATGGTTCTTTACTGTTACCAGTGATGGACGTGCCTCTGAGTGCAGAGACCCTCACGTCTGCAGCTCAGTCAGTAGTGTCCAGCTTTGTTGGTTTGATGGGAAGTGAAAATTGCAGGCATTTGTATGTCACTCTTGTGGCATTGAGAAGGCCTCTTGAGAGTGTTGTTCCTCGTGGGTAAGCCATTCCCAGAAGCACTTGCTCCTTAGTAGAGCTAGTAGAGCCTTGGAGCATGCTGAAGTTCAAATTGACAAGCGTATAGCCAGTTGTTTTACAAGTAGTTACTTATGCTATTTGCTCATAAGTATGGAGGGACTCCTCCTGACCCACGTGATTCAGTTCCTTTGGCCTTTTTGGACCCTCTATAGTTTATCCACTCATTGCTTCTGAAGATGTAGCTACTTGTAGTTTTGGCGTTTACGAAGTTTGTGCGTCAATCAATGTGCCTGGTTTCTCATGTGTTTTCTAACAAAATGGAAGGTATCTATTTTTCTTCACTTAAAACGTCTTCTGTACTCTGGCTCCTGGATTGTGTCCTGGTTTATGCTTCTTTCATAACCATTCTTTCAAATACAAGATTCCACGTATTTCCTTCATCTTTCAATATTTCTTTCATACGTTCTATAAATTTCTAAACATTTCAACAAACTTTTGCATTTTTATAGAAACATCTATGTCTCATTTGTTTCTTTTAGATGAACTTAATACATTTTGTGATTGTTTTTCTTCACTGTATAGTGTATTTTAGAAAACATCGATTCTTTTTAGTCTATGAACCTAGAGATTGAACCTAGGGCCTTGTACGTGCTAGGGAAGCACCCTACCGTTTTGCTAGATGCCCTGCCCTCGTTCTGCTTTTGTAAATAATTTGGGATAGGGTCTTACTAATGTGACTGTGGGTCCTTGAGTTCACTTTCTAGCCCAGCTGGGCTTTGACCTTGAGATGTTTTATGCAGCAGTTTTCTGAATTTCTGGCATTACAGGTATATTCCAACAAGTCACACGGTTCATTTTAGTGTAGTTAAATTTATACATTTTTCTGCTCATGATAAAAAATCTTTTTTAAAGCATACCTTTTGATCTTACCATATTTTATTTTTTAATTTCCTTAATGTCTCCTTTCTCTCTTTCT
This sequence comes from Bramus lutescens, assembly GCA_001685075.1. Lineage (NCBI taxonomy): Eukaryota > Metazoa > Chordata > Mammalia > Rodentia > Cricetidae > Bramus > Bramus lutescens. The sequence goes on along the minus strand of LOEQ01003121.1, from coordinate 77,635 downwards.
GTGTTTCTACAATCTCTCATCTATCAGTTGTTTTTCTATGGCGCCTGACCTTGCCAGACTTTTGGTGGCATACTGCATGCAAAATATGCATATTTCTAGAGAATCTAGGTCTGCTTGTTTACTTATTTTGAGACAGAGTTTCTTGCAGCCTGGGATGGTTTTGAACTCACCATATATCTGAGGATGACCTTGAACTCCTGGTCATCCTGCACCTTCCTTCCTGCTGCACACTAGGATTACAGGCATGTGCTGCCATGCTTGGCTTAGATCCTAGTTTTGATGTTGTGTTTATTTGTTGTGTCTATTGATTTGAAGAGAACTGTCAGCTTTGTGCTCATTGGAACGTGGCATTTTCCCTCCTGGCAGATGACTGTGATGAGCCCCTGGTGTCTGCCTTGCCTCCGGCATCCTTCAGCAGTTCTTCTGAGCTCTCCAGCAGTCATGGTCCTGGATTCGCAAGGTTGAATCGAAGAGATGGTAAGTCTGCTCTCCCCCAAACCCTTTAACTCAGGATGAATCTTGTGAACTTTCCATTCTCTTAATAAAAGCATTGCAAGGGATATGCTCTGAAAAGAAATTAATGTCTAAATAGGCCAACGATGATAAAGTAGATGTTTAAGACACCTGGCTTCCATTCAGGAAAGGTAAAGAAATACATCTTTCCAGAAAACTCTATACCATCATTTTAACTTCCAAAGAATTTAGTTTCTTCAATCTGGTGATTTTTTTTTAATGTATCTTGTAAAGTTAAAAAAATAGCAATGATTTGCAATCATTATGGATATAGGAATGATGGGAACTTAACTGGCTTCCTATTTCAAGTTAAAGGGGTCTGCAAGAAGTAATTTTAAAGCATGCTATGTATTTGAAAATAATAATCCCAATTTTGTTTAATCCTTGATGTGGTTGACATGGCTTTCTTTGTTGTTGGGGATCAAGAGCTTCTTAAGGCTTTTCTGCCCTTTGAGAAACACTCAATTCTAGTTTGTTTTTTTTTAGGTAGGCTTGGCTCGAGGGATGGCTTGTGTATGATTCAGGGAAATTGAAGACAAAAATAATTCATTGGCAGGAGATATGAGAGGGTGCCATGCCACACACCCATGTACTAAATGACTGGCACCATGGTTACATTCTTTAATATACCGGGGTGAAAGACATCAGCACAAACATGTGAGGGACACACTGACAAATAGGAAGACATTTTAACAGTAGAAAAGCAGACTCCCAACAACTCATATTTTCAAAACTGTACTTTGCTTGATTGTCATCTCCTCTTCCACCACGCTGCAAAATCTATGCCTTGCTGTTATTGCTCTTCTTGGTGCTGTTGCTTAATGCTTGAGTTTGAGTATGTGGAACTTTGGACATACAGTGTGTGCGTGTGTGCGTGTCTGTGTGTGTGTGTGTGCATGCATGTGTGTATATGTGTGTGCATGCATGTGTGTGCATGCATGTGTGTGTATATGTGTGTGCATGCATGTGTGTGCATGCATGTGTGTATGTGTGTGCATGCATGTGTGTATATGTGTGTGCATGCATGTGTGTGTGCATGCATGTGTGTATATGTGTGTGCATGCATGTGTGTGCATGCATGTGTGTGTATGTGTGTGTGCGTGTGTGCATGCATGTGTGTATGTGTGTGCATGCATGTGTGTATATGTGCGTGCATGCATGTGTGTGTTTGTGTGCGTGCGTGCATGTGTGTATGTGTGTGCATGCATGTGTGTGTATGTGTGTGTGCATGCGTGAATGTGGGTGTGTGTTTATGTGTGTGTGTATGTGTGTGTGTGCATTTTGTCATCTGGTATACATTATACATCACTCAGTTCCAATGACTATAGACATGTTTGTATGACCCTTTGTCATGGTTTTAAGCTTCTTTTTCAATATGATTAAATTCTCAAATTATTCGAGGTAAGCACTTTGGTGTGTTTCTCAGAGCAAAGGTACCAAATGGAGGGAAACCCTGAGATCTTTGTATTCAGTGAGGGACACGGAGGTCCTTGGATTTGCTCATGCTTCTCTGTTTCTTACCAGTACCTTGTAGTCAGAGATTCCTACTTGTGATTCTGGATCTCTGACTGCATAGGCATTGGGTTCTCTCTGCATTCTGGATTGCCTCGCCTCCTATCAGGAGATATCTACAACACTCTGATTTGTAAGCAAGGTCTCTCTACCTTGTGCTCGTAAAAGTAAAGCAGAATTTAACATTTATTGCCCTTCTCTTAAATCTTGACAGCATTCACAGAATGGGGTCCACCAAAAAAGAATCAAAATTTAATTTATTTATGAAGCTTTGTTTCATTTTTGAGGCCCAATAAATCACAGAATTATATTTTATTAATTGGATGCAATCATAGTTTTCATTAATTTATATACTCAACAGGAATCTCCATCGGTGGGACTCATTTTCATTCTTAATTTGTTTCTATGGCTCTTGCTGAAACACAATATCAAACTTCATGAATCTCATTTGCATGTTAATGAAAGTAAGAAACAAAACAGGATCATTTTAATTATCTCTTGCTGGTTGTCAACCTACTTGATTACATTTTTCTTTTTTTATTTAGATTTGCTTTTTTCTTATTAATTACATGGAATGTTCATAAAGGAATGTCAGATTTTGAGTGATTTATTAAAGTCTATATATTGCTTATTTTGTTCAAACACTCCTAGTATTTAGATCAGCTTGGGAGAGGTGTTCAGCCAAGCCATCAGGTCATGTGTCAGTAGGTGAAACCAACAGATAAAAATCCCAGTTATCTTTGATAGACAGCAATCTTTTCAGAGGAATCGGAAGAACTGGTGAAGAAAGGTCAGGCAGAGAATGAGAAACAACCCAAGTGGTGTCCAGCTGTGGGGAAGAAATACCATGGATTTTGCCAAGTAAATGAGTAGGATCCTGATAGGAGAGCCAGGGTGAATTGTCTCCTCCAAAAGGCTACAGGGCAGCCTGAATGCTGATACCTGTGTGTGTGCGATTTACTTCATCTGGTCATAGGGTTTTATGAGTTGCGATGAAGCTGAAATGAGATTTTTACCAAGTCGAGACAGGCTCTGAAACCACTGGCTGGCATCCTTATAAGAACAGTGGGATTTGGAGATACACAGAGCCTGCGAGGCCACGAGGTGACAGAAGCTGAGTTAGGAGTAATGCAGCTATGAACGAAAACTTGTGAAGGACTGCAGATGCCAGAAAGTGGCAAGGAAGGGCTTGTACCTAGATCCCATAGAGAGTTCACAGCCTTTGGGAATATAATGCAAAACTCAGCATAAAGTAACACAAAGACTAAATCAACCACTGCTAATACTGGAATTATAACACATCCCAATCTCTCTCTATCTGGTGTAAACTTTCCTCCTAACCTATTGCTTCGCTTTCGGCCCTTTCACCCAACAGTGGTAAGAGAATGTTAAGCAGGCCCGCTTTTCAGTTATATTCTGCTTTGAGGTTGGGTCGACATCGCCTATCATTTTACTCCACCTGTCAAGGGATATGAAACATCCTTTGACCACTGTATCAGCACTGTATGTGGTACCTGCTCATTGGTGACTTAGTAGCAGTGTTGGTTATCAAGTACCTGTATGCAGTAGCCTGGCGCCACACCTCAATGCCTACACCATGCTCATCATTTCATCGCGATGCAATCATTTCATTGCATCACGTAGGCATAATCACCCCACATTAAACGTGAGAAGGATGGTATCCTATCATGAGCTAGTTTGTGTGGCATAGAGAGAGCATAGTCACACAATTTATGCATTGCTATCATTGTTTTCTTTTGTTACAAGTTATTATTGTTGCTCTCCTCCTGTGCCAAATTTATAAACTAAACTTATCACATACATATATACATAAGATAAAACCACATTTTTTATTTTTATTATCAGTGACTTCAGGCATCCATTGTGTCCCTGGAGCAAGAACATTGGTAACTACTGTGTAACTTCCTATTAGCTGAGTACACTGGTATTTTAATTTTAATGGAAGTTAGAGTTGAGCATGCCCTGACTTTATGGTTGTTGCCCTAGAGTCCGAACAGATTCTAGTGTATTATTTGACACTCCACGAATGCCCTTAAGTCTGAATATTAGGAAGATACATTTTGTAGTAATGCTCTATTGTTTCTTAGGCTGAGATATAATGTCCTTAAGAACCTTGGAAGTGGGTTCATTGAAATCATTAAATTCGTGAATATACCAATGAAGAAAATGATTGCATGCAGAAAAAATAAGGTATTTAAACATGGGGGTGTAAACACATGCACTGTGTTGAAGTACAGCAGGTAGCTTTATGGACTTGCTCTAATCTAGCCTGTGGTGTCAGAGTACTCCCTATTGCTAGAAGAGGAATATTTGTTTAGTCTTGGCCATTGTCAATTTTCTTACCACAACTAAATCCTCTAAATAAGCAGCATTTTCTTATCCCTTTAGTATCTGTTGTTGAAAAAAAAAACAAACATCTGTCTGTAGAGAAATTATTTATACGCTGAATTGACAGTGATAGCGTTCATTTTCTGCATACTCTAAGATGGATTATTCTAGCACCAATTGCAGAATCGTCTGGCCATTCTTTCTGCCTTATATCACTGTGCTTATTCGAATACAAGTTACTATTTTTAAGTAAAGACCCTTAAGTTCAGTTTCAAGGTATTCATTGTTTAAAGAGAGGTCCCCTGAGATATTATCAAATAATCAGTGCTTCTTGTTGTTAAAGATGCTACAAAAAATCCTTTATCGTCATTATATTCTAAAATGATAATATTAATATATTTTAGTACTTGATGCCTTAGATGACAGCTGATAAATTTGAAATGAATTATGCACAGTTGAATAGTTTGAAGCCTAAGGGAAGGGGAGCCTCAGCACTGATGGTGTGAGTCTGGAATGTACCTGAGGTCTTGTGGCCAGAGAGGATGCCCATGATCTTCGGTGGCTGAGTTTGCACTATTAGGGGCAACTTGCAGAGTTTGATGCAAAACAGATTTTGTAGTATTGTATTATGTACCAACTTCTTCCCCATCACCCCAGCATCTAACATGCCAAGAAAGGCTTTGGCATATGGATTTGTAAGGATTTCACACCTTCAGGCTGAACTGGGCTCTGCCACATGACATCTTAGTGGCTTTGCCTAATTTTTATGCCCTGTGCTCTTACTACTAGTATGGACCCTTCCCGCGCCCCCCCNNNNCCATTTTCTCTTTCCACTCCCTTTTATTTCCCTCCTTCCCTTGTTCATGTTCATCTTCCTTCTTTCCCTTCCTCTCCCCTTCCTCTCCTCTCCCCACCCAATCTCTTCCCTTGAAATTCAGACTTACAGCTCACAATGCTGAGATGCAAGCACCTAAACCCAACCAAATCCCTAATGTTTGGACCACAAGTTACCTTAGAGTCTCAGGACACACAAGCTTCCCAGACATCGGAAGTTCAGCTCCCCAGCTTGCATTTTTCTTTTTAACTTTCTCCTGAGGATAATAAAATTTTAGGTGAAGAGCGGCTATTATTAGACACTCTGAGATGGATTCACTCTCCTTGGGTTTAAATCACTGGTACCTCTTGTTCATTTAAGAATGGGAAAAATATTTAGCCCCTGTCACTTAATTTCCTATTGGAGGAATAGGGTTAACAGTGTCACAATCTTAGTGAGGTGGCATTGGCTTTGTTGAAAATGATGGTAGTGCAGAAGTATAGCCAAATGGATTCCAGAAACACAGGCTGGAGTAATGTTAACCAATTTCCAAGTGGAGTCTGTCAATTAACCACATTTTAACAAACTTAGCACGACCAAATATTTGCACTAATCTCTCAGGGAATACAGATGTCCACATTAGTCTTCTGCCTTCTAGGAGAGATCAACTTGCTCCTGATTAATTATAAAGCAGTGTCAGAGAATCACACTTATGTATTGTACTTTCAAAAATGAGACTAAAGTAAAGATAGAGCACTCCTGTGTACCTTTGTTCAGAGTCCACAAGCTTGGGTGATGTGATGACTCAATTTAAAATAGTTTTGCTTTTTTTTTCTTTTTAAAGAAGCAATTAAGATTGGTTTATGAATTAAAAACAAAAACCTTGCTAAGAGTTTCACATTTTGATAAAGGTTTGGAGAATAAATTCTGAGATCAATTTTATGGTCTGTGGTGTCACTTATGCTTATAGATTATACACTGGCCTTGAGAAGGTGAAATAAAACAAGGGAAGATTTACATCTCTTATATTCGATATGCCCATATACCTTACTCATTAAAGCAAGGGAAAATTGCTTCCAGTTCATATACACATATATATATTTACTGCTATCCTTATATTGGTTCATTTGATTGTGCACCAGGGGTGACTATCTGGTAAGCATTTGTTTTCCTGTGTGAGTCACATGCTGGTGTCTCTTCTGGGTCTCCTTCTGTAAGGACGTGCTCACCTCTGTTCTCACCTCTCCCCATCTCGGTGCCCCATCTTTCCTTTCCTTCCATTGTCCTTGTCTGCCCTAAAGCACACGTTTTCTAGCTCTAAATCAACCCCATAATTCCATCTGAGCAGATGTGTCAAATCGCCAATTGTAAGTAATTTATGGGGATACAAAGCCATAAATGGCTTGGGAATCCAGAGCACTACAACTCTAGCAGTAAATCCCGGGTGACCTTGAGAATAACAATGGCTCACTGTTTCCCCCTTTCCTATAGAAGAATGAGATTGGATTTGAGGGTCTCTGCATTCTAAAACAATGCGCACTTTGTGTGCTTGGGGTATGTGTATGCATTTGTTCGTGGATGTGTGCACATGTGTGTGCACCTGGTGTGTTAGTCAGAGGTAGATGTCAAATGTCTTCCTCAGTAACTCGCCTTTTTATTTTTCTGAAGACTGTCTCTCACTGGGATCCAGAGCTTACAGACTTGGCTAGACTGGTTGGTCTGTAAACCCAGACATCCTCCTGTCTCTGCCTTCCAGCTCTGGATAATAGACAGGTGTTACTGCACCTGGATTTTTACTTAGGAACTGAGTAAGCACTTCAGGAGTAGAGCCATTTCCCCGGCCCCAAGTGCAGTATTTCATGTGTCATTTAAAGGCAATGTATTTATTTAACAATAGAAATAGCATTTACTTAACAATAGAAATCTTCAGCTCAGAGTGAGAAAGAGGTAATTAAGAAGATGAGAGAGGAATTCCTTAAGGCAGTTTGCCCTTCTAAGTCCCTTCAAGCTAGGAGACACAGGATGTTCCTGGCTTAGGAGAGGCCTTCAACTTCCATAAGGCGAAGACATTCAATGTAGAAATAGGATCACACTCAAACTGATAGAGTGGCTCAAGTTTGTTCAATTAAAATATATTCATAAAGCTGATAGTCACCAGTATGTAGCTTGTGTTCTTTTAGTTAATGTCTGAATTTTTATTTTATTTTCTTTTTAATTGTGTATGTGTTTGTGTGTGTTTCTATGTGTGGGTTAGTGCACATGATACAGGTGCCCCAGAGACCAGAAGAAGGCATCAGATCCCCTGGATGTGGAATTGTCACCAACTGTGAGTTACCTAATGTGGGTGCTGGCAACTGAACCCTGGTCCTCGATACAAGCAGCAAGTGCCCTTACTCACTGCCACGTCCCTCCAGGCCATCTGTCACCTTTGTCAGTAGTGAGTAGGACATTTCTTGTTGGTGGACCTTGAGTTAGGTTCTCACAGAGGCACAGCTGGAGCCAACACCTGAGGTGCAAGAGATGAATGTGCCCGGGTGACGCTGTGGGGAGAAAAAGGAAAGCTTATGGGCCAAGCTGGGATGGGAGAGTAAGGAACCAGTCAGTTTCCAGAGATGACCCAGACAGATTGGGTCTATCTGCCAAGGGATACATAAGAAGGACCTTTTGATAGATTTTACTTACGCCTTTATTCTGCCCCAAAGTCAAGAGTTCCAAGTCTAGCAGGTATCTAGATTTGGGGAAATAATAATTTAGAAAATTTAGGGCCCACTTAGGCTGCAATAACAAAACTGCAGGTTAGGCAGATCAAACAACAGATATGGATTTTCCAAAATTCTAAGGTTTGAAAGTGCAAGACCAAAGACGGAGCAGATTTGTTATTTCACGAGGGCCTTGTTCCTGACTTCCTATTGGTTGCCTTATCTGGATATAAGCACATGGGAAGAGCAGCGGCTCTCCACCTTCTGCTAGTATGAGGGTATTGACCACATCCTGGTGGCTCCACCCCCCTACTCTCATCTAAATCTCATTATCTCCTAGAATCCCATCTCCAACTGTTATCATATTGATGGCCAGCGCTTCGAGACAGGAACACAAACACTCAAATCATAGTACTTAGCAGTATTCCTAGAAACTTGTGAACCAAAAAGAAAGTATAAACAGCTTGATGTATTGTAGAAAAACCCAGCAAACCTTTCTTTATGGGCAGTAGCTCTGGAGAGAAAGGAAATGCTGTCTAGTGATCCGGCCATTTTTCATACCAAATAATAAAGTATTAAATACATGAAGGAGTAGTAGAAATACAGAATATAAATAGAAATGCAGATTGCAATGGGCTTATTGTTAAGGTAACTCTCTGACTAGTTATTTGATATGCAAGCTAGGAAAATATTGGTGAAATTACAGAGGACTGACAGAGCAAAATTAGTAAATTTGGCAATATAGGTAAATGTGATTCATATTTATATAGTGTTTCCAACAACCGGAGGACATGCATTCTTATTGTGTATATGTAGGCTATTTATCTAAATTTATGCGGTGTCATAAGGAATAGGGTTTCAGTAAATCTCAAAGGGTTCATATCATGGGGAATAAGTGTCCTGGCTACAGTGGAATTACCTGGAAATCATTAATTAAAAAATACTTAAGATCCAGAAAGGTGTGGAATTTAATTACCACACTCCTAGAGCATTAATCTCAGTGGAGATTAGCAATCGTTTTTGCTCAATGACAACTCACTGTAAGTCAAACTTGAGAGGTGCCACTTAGACCAAGACACATATCCTTAATTTCAAGTGTTATAAAGGAAAGAAGGCTAAATATGAAGAAACCATCCAAGTAGCCACATAAAGAAATTATAAAAAAAAAATCTAACAGATTAAATTAAAAATAATGAAAGAATATGGATCGGAAGAGACAGCTCAGGGGCAAAGAGCACTTGCTAGTTTTCTAGAGAAGGTGAGTTTGGTTTCCAGCACCCACAGTGGGGTAGCTCATGACCTATAACTTCAGTTTCAGGAGATCCAATGCTCTCTTCTGGCTTCATACATTCACATACAAATAAAAGGTAAAATATGATTGGGAAATTTGAAAAACATAATCTCATAAAACCGCATTCAAGAAATTACAGAAAAAGTAAGCCTCTATCTCTAGAAGAGAATAGATCCGTAATTAAAATGTTTCAACAAAGAGAACTCCAGGTTAGTGTGTGTTCAAATGGGAATTTTTCCAAACACATTTAAGACAGATCTGACATTTTCTCTCAGAGAAAGGAAAAAAGTCAAAATCTTCCTAACTCATTCTGCTAGGCCGGTATAACCTTGGTCCCCAGCCCTGTCAAGGACAAACAAGAAAGGAAAATTAAAAGCCACTTGCTCATGAATATAAATGCAAAATACTCTAAACAAAATATTAGCATACATGTGTGAGGAGACAGCCTGAGCCTCAGAATGAGAATGTCCTCTGAAAGCAGGAAGGCACATGTGCTTGGAAAGTTTGGTGGGTTGCAAAGCTGAAGACACAGTGGAAGGAAGCCGGGTTCTGGCCTTGTCATGCACAACCTGAGCATCCTTTCTGTGAAGAGAAGGGAGGACAAAGTGGGAGGAAAAGTATCACTCCTCCCCGTTAAAGACAGTTACAATTAAAGATATGCTCGTGTGTATTAGTTACTTCATGGTATCTCCATGCTTTCAGTTGCGTTGCTTCCTCTAGTCAATGCTGCAGTGGTCAAGTCTAGCTTTTCATGGATGTAGGAGGGATTTGCCCTAGGCTGGACCACTTAGCTGTAGCTCCCCCCCCCCATGGATTCCCATGGTGGGGAATCCTCTATTCCTGGAAATCCGCTGGCATGGAAATGGTAATGGTCCTCTTGGTTTTCTGTCTAGAGGAAGGCTACCCTTCAACAATAGAGGATGATGTCCTCACGATGGAAAGTTAAGGGATGCATCCTTTGAGGATATTCAGAACTGTGGGTGCAGTTGAAGGTCAGGAGCCTATAGTTTCATCCCAGAGGAGAGCTCAGCTTTGTTTGGTTTTCCCTTACTTTATACCCTCCTACCTTTTGAATTTTCTCAATGGATGACTTAGTTCGAACTTGTACCTTCAAGCCATACCATTTACCATCCAAAAATTTAGCACAACATAGGAGCTACAGAGATGGCTGAGCAGTTAAAGAACGTGTACTCTTCTGACGGGAGGGTTTGAGATAAGTTCCTACTGCCCAGATTGGGTGACTCAGAGCTGCCTGTAAGGCTAACTCCAGGGTATCCAAACATTCTCTTCTGGCTTCCATGAGCACATACACACATACACAAACCCACACACAGACATATATGACTGCACCTAGTTAAAATAAAATAACCAAACCAATATATTTACTCCTGTTCAAAACAATTCCAAATAACTTAACAGTAGACTTTCCCACATCAAATTAGTAGAGCATAAATCATGATCCCTTAAGTGTAAGATGTATTGAAGTATCTTATGTCTAATAGTGGGTTAGTGTAAGAAAAATTTTGCAGTAAACTGACAAACTCAAATTCATGCAGGTGACCAACTTTCACACTGTCCACGATAAGCTATATTGATAAACTGTCTTGATTTGTTGTGATGAGAATAGAACTTTTTAATCCTGCTGATTTGTCTCCTGGAAAACTCTGAAATTGTTTGGCAGACCTGAAATGACAATCATTCTGCCTGGACAGTTATCCTCAAAGCTGACAAGAAAAACTCCAAAAAATGAAGCCTAAAAACTGTCATGACTAGATGAACACGAGGAGTCAGGGTGGCCAACGTGTAACATGATTTCATTGGTGGAACTTTGAAATAGAAAAAGAACATTAGGTGAAAACTGAAGGAATTTAAATAAAATATCAATTTAGTTAATAATGATAATTACTACTTGGGACACACATACCATACTCATTTAAGATGTTAATGACGAAGAAATCTGGGTATAGGTCGTATTGGAAATTCCCTTTCAGCTTTTCTTCAGTTCTGAAACCATATCAAGATAAATAATCGTTTGAAATATGTTCCAGTACCTTGGCTTTATCATCATGGAATGTGGAGTTGACCTGTGCTAATAAACACCAAGAACATGTGTGTAAGGTGAAAGTAGACTTAAGGTTGGGACAAAGGAACGAAAAGCACAGTAAAAATGAATGGATTCAGTGTCATTTTATAGTTGGTATGATTGGTGTGCTGGCATCCAGAATGTCAAAAGGAGGCTTTGGAAATTCATGCCAGAGACTCAGTTAAAAAAAAAAAAAAGTCCCTTTACTTCTGCTTCCCCCAATTAACAGGGTGTTTTAAAATTTGGATTTTCTATTTGTATTGAAAAATGGAAAATAAGTTTTATTATGAAGCTCTCCTTTCTGTGGTGTTGAGAATTGAACCTAGGGTCTCATGTACAGCAGGCACATGCTCTGCCACCGAGCTTGAGTCCTGACTGTCATCCTCACATTTGCATAGATGCATGCAATGCACTTTGACCTTGTTCATTCCCTTTCCCTGTCTTGTCTCCCTTCTTGCTGGAAATGTCCTCCTAAATCAGTGGTTCTCAACCTGTGGGTCGCAAACCCATTGGGGATTGAACGACTCTTTCACAGGAATATACATATCAGATATCCTGTATATCAGATATTTACATTGCACTTCACAACAGTGGCAAAATTACAGTTATGAAGTAGCAACAAAAATAATTTTTTGGTTGGGGTCACCACAGCGTGAAAGACTGTGTTAAAGGGTTGTAAGATTAGAAAGGTTGAGAATCAATGTCCTAAGCAGTCCTCCAGGCTACATCTACTTCGTGAGTCCTTTTCACATCTAGATTGTATGTATGAATAAAATGCAGGGTAATTTATCTTTCTAAATCTGTCCTGTTGCAGTCAATATGATGTTCTCAATTCTAACTATTTTCCTGCAAATGACATCATTTTATTCTTCTTTCACAACTTAATTTTACTCTAGTCTATGGAAATACATTTTCTTTGCCCTTTTATTGTTGATGGGGATTGAGGCTGGTTCTATGAGTTGGCTTTTGTGGAGAGTGCTACAAAGCACACGGATGTGTCATTGTCCCTGGTATGTGCTGCTTTAGGCTCCTTTGGGGACACAGGTACACGCCCGGGAGATGGCTGACTGGATCAGATGCTACTTCTTTTCCAAATAGATGCCATGACCCTAAGGTGATTTGATTTCTAATTCAGGTCATTTTGTTCAAACTGTAATTGGTCCTGTAATTTAAGACTTTCCTCAGTAAAAATAAATTTGAGACCCCAAATTTGTACTTCTGCCTAAGACTTTCAGCCCCATCGTCATTGCTCGTAAGGGTGTTTATGGATGTGTTTTCAAAGCCTAACTAGGATTCTGCAATGGCTAGAGACGTTGTATGTTGCTTTCAAGATAAAAGGAATAAAAATGAGCAAATCTTCAAAGTTAAAGAGCAAGAAAATGTATTAGCATTTGCTCCCTGACTGACCCATCTCTGCTGCATTTGCATGCTATTTCTTATATTTATTAGAGGGGGATCTTCTGCTGTGTACGGCATGGGATTAGTGCTGATTGGGACAATTACATAAGGAGCTCATTGATACAGAAAACCACCAATGAAATAAAAATGTAAGAAACAGATATTTAGAGCAAAGCATAAATATAACCAATAACTGCAATTTTTAGTACAAGTTAAAATAAAGCATACATAAGATTGAACATGTGTGTGGTTGAACCTTGTGGTTTTACACAGTGCTCAAGAAAAGCGATGGCTGCTTCTGTAAAAATTGCATACTATTAGACCAGTAATTAATTCACTATAAGCTCACTGTAAAACTATCAAACATCGGGATAAAATTCATGTAACATAAAATTAACCATGGCAAAATGTTAATTTTATATTTATGTTATACTGATCCTGGGGCCCTTAAGAACATTCCCAATGTTGTATAACCACTGCATTTGTCATTATTAGGTTCCAAAAGGAAACATTTTTGGTAGATTTTTAAAAATCAGTCCCCCACCCATGTGTTTGTGTGTAGGCGCATGTTATGGAACGCAGGTAAAGGTGGAGGTCAGAGGACAACTCGTTAGGAGACAGGATTTCTTGTTTGAAATGCTGCTACCTGGACTCTCCTGTCTCTACCTCCCTTCTTTATAGACTGCTGGGATTATAGACACACACGACTGCAACCAGCTGTATGTGGTCTCTAGGGATTTGAACTCAGGTTCGCATGCTTGCACAGCAAGTGGTTTATACGCTAAACCATCCCCCAAGCCCGCCCCCCAAATTTGTAATTGAGATTTTGTGTTTTAATTTTCTTCTTCGTTTTTTTGCGTTTAAATTTCTTTCCTTGTGATTACTTTTGGAGTTAAAACCAAGCTTTAAAACTTGTAATGACCTATTTTAAGTTAATTTTCTTTAGCTTCTCTTCCTGACATGTTTGCCTCTCCTGTAAGTACAGTTTTCACAAAGTAAATATTTATTATGTATCCTCACATAGATTTATAGTTAATTTCATTTATTTTATTTAATTAGATAATGAAATTGTGCTCGTTTATTCACAGCACCCTGTTCCTGCCCCCAGCCATGCACATGGCGAGGTCAGAGGATGACCTTTGGGAGTTGGTTCTCTCCTTCCACCTGTAATACCTGGGGATCAAACTCAGGTCATGAACTTTGGCAGCAAGCACCTTCAGCTGCTGAGCCATCTCACTGGCCTGCATTCCTCCTTTCAACCGTGAAGTAAAACGAGATTATGACCCCAACAACAATGCATTCACCTGTGCTGAATTAGGTATTTACCTGGTTCGTGTCCTTTGTTCCTTCATTTAATTTTGCTTTGCTGTCTCTTGCTCTTTCTTTCCATACATGGAATCTGTTCTTGTTGGGTAGGTCTATTAACAAAACCTCCATCGTTTTAAAATTGGGACTGTCATGATTTATCCTTCATTTAAAAGGACAACTTGACCAAACATGGCTGACTTTCTTTTCTCCTTGCAACATTTCCAATTTGTCATCCTATTACCTTCTGGCCATCATAGTCTCTGTTTAGACATTATCTGTGCGTCTTATTGAGGGTCGCTGCCATGTGACATCTCTTGTCTCTGTTTGAATATTCTTCTGTGCCTCAGCTTTGAATAGTTTGATTGTAATATGTCTCTGTGTGGAACCCTCTGTGTTTATCCTACCTGTTTATTGAATTTATAATTTGCCAAGTATGAAAAGCTTTTGGCCATTACTTCTTTAAATGCTTGATTTCTTCCCTCTCCCTCTTCTGTCTGCCTGTGCTCTCAGACATGGTTAAGCCTAATGGTGTCTCAGAGATCTCTTAAGGCTTATTTCTTTTTCTTTTCAATACTCAGGCTTTGTGGCACTAATTGACCAATCTTCACAGTTATTTTTCTGTCTGCTGAAATCTACTCTGAACCCTCAACTGAACTCATTTCAGTTGTATTTTGTGGTCCTTTTTATGTTTTAAATTTTGATTTTATTTGTTAAATTGTGTGTGTGTGTGTGTGTGTGTGTGTGTGAACATGGATGAAGGTGCTTGCCCACAGTGGCCTGAGATCCTGAGATGCAGGGTCCCCTTGCAGAGCTGGGGTTACAGGCAGCTATGAGCTGCCCTATGTGGATATTAGGAACTGGACTTTGGACCTCTGCAAGAGCAGTCGATGTTCTTTATCAAAGAGCAGTCTCTCCAGCTTCCCCCTTTCACACTTTGTATGCATTTATTCTTATTTACCATGTGTTGAGACAGCGTTTGTGATTTTCCTTCTGCACTTTGTTCTTGAGTTCCTTTAGGCCTTTGGCCATAAATACAACTTATTTTAAGTTGTGGTCAGGTAGGCCTCATGTTGGCTTCCTCCGTGACTGTTTCTATTCGTTTTCTCCTGTTGGTCTAGTGTGTGTTACTTTAGTGTATTTGTGGCCGAAATATCTGGAAGAGCACCTCGAAGGAAAAAGATGCATTTTGGGTCATTTTCAGACCATGGTCCCTTGACCGTATGTATGTGGGCAGAACTTATGGCAGTGGGAACGGCGTGGGAGGGATTCCTCACCAGGAAGCCGAGGATGACCAAAGACCTAGGGTTTGGGTACAACCTTCAAAGGAACACCTGGTGACACAGTTCCTCTGGCTAGGCTCCACCTTCCAGTATAGCACCAACAGCTGGGGACAGAGCATTCCATGCAGGAGCCTGTGGGAGTCACACCACATTCACACCACGACTGCTATTGTTCTTATTTCCTTGTATGCCTTGTATTCCAGGGATGAGGTTTGAAACAGCATTTTAGTATTACGTTAACTCTTTGGTTCTCATGCTCACAGAGTTTGCTATTTGTTTTACATTTATTTGGACATTTATTTGGGCTTGTCTCCTTACCCTTTCTTCTCTCTGTCTCTGTCTCCCCACCTCCCAATCCTCCCCATGTTTCACAGGGCTTACCTGTGAATTCCTGCTGTCTTGCTGTCTCTAAATTCATCCTCCTGCTTTGGCCTCCTGAGTTCTGGGGTTACAACCTCACACTTGGCTCCCCAGTTTCCTATTTTCTTTGGCAGATATCCATATTCTTTGAACATGCCACTGACTAGTGTTTTGACACGTTTTCCCACCCACTTGAGGAAACAGAATCAAAACGCAACAAAATAAAATTCTTTCCTAGTCTTTGCACCTTGGCTCTGTGCTGGGTCACTCCTTAGCCAGGCCGTATAAAACTCTTCCTTATCGTTCACTTTCTATTCACAGACGTAATCCTCCAAATTGTGTTCAGCTTA
Source organism: Bramus lutescens (assembly GCA_001685075.1). Lineage (NCBI taxonomy): Eukaryota > Metazoa > Chordata > Mammalia > Rodentia > Cricetidae > Bramus > Bramus lutescens. The sequence continues at coordinate 61,678 of LOEQ01003121.1, read as the reverse complement.
ATCCCCTAAATGATGCCTCATGAAAGTAGAATATATGGGCCAAAGCATTCCACTCCTTTCAAATAAAACTCTTACAGTGCAATTGTATTTTTCTGGATAAAGCCCAAACTTAAAAAAGAAACCAACAATGTTATGATTTTTTTCTCTAATAGAGAAGAAAGATATGTGCATTTTGTGGCAAACCCATTGGAATATGCACAGCATTTGCAAACTTCTTCCATCATGAGACATTGTCAACAGCCGTGCGTTTTAGTAGCACTCTATGTGGAGAAATCAATACCGTGTAAATGTTAGCAGTCTCCAGGGTAATCGATGTAAGCACAACTTTGCTTTCTGAGGTTTAATCCTGCGTCTGTCCACATGACAGCAAAGCAAACATTGGCCTCTCATCTAGCAGACCTAGATGACCATACCTTAGGGAAAAGCCTTTTCTCTTCTGTGTTAAGTCCTCTTGGATGCATATTGTAATTTTCAAAAGGCTATGGATCAGGGATGATGCAACACCTGGCAGATACTAGAAGCTTTGATCACTATTGACATGTCTGTATGATATAGTCTTACTCAACTGTGGCCGATGAGGGACACTGGGTGAGTTCTTTCTATGTGTCACACAAAGTGGTCAGTAGATTCCATTTTTTTGGTATCAAGATGTGGTGACCAGCACTGGGAAAGGTGGGCATATACATTTCCATAATGAAAGATACTACAAAATCGAATGATGAAGTGTTTCTCTTAGTGGCTCCTCCTGTGTGGGGGATGGTGTGAGCAACAGCAGCAGATGTAGTTGTCCTGATTGCCTTTTATTCCCCACCCACCTAAGGAATTGTGAGTCATCCTATGCTTAAGCAAATCCAGGTTTAGCTGAATACCTGTAAGCCTCAACTATGAAAGATTTGACAAGGGATAAAGAAGGCTAAAGAAATCTCTTTTTTGTATGTATTATTTTTTCTCACTGTTGTTCAAAACACCTGATGAAAGCAACTTAGAGAAGGAAGGGTTGATTTTGGCTCAGAGTCTGAGGATGCAGTCCCTCATGGCAGGAAAAGCATGGCATCAGGAGCATGAGGAGGCTGGTCACAATGTGCTCACAGTCAGAAGAGATGATAGATAGATAGATAGATAGATAGATAGATAGATAGATAGATAGA
>LOEQ01003121.1:3206-37330 GCA_001685075.1 Bramus lutescens | reverse complement strand
TACCCTTAAAATAAATACCCCTTTAATTCCCAACTGGTGTGGGATTGTTTATGACTTACGCCTTCATAGGCTGACCTTAAAATATGAGTTTCCAAGCTGTAACATGAGGAGGGCATGAATGTTCCTAGGAGCTGCAGAGATGGCTCGGTGATTAAGAGTGCTTGCTGGTCTCGCAGAAGACCCAGGTGTGGTTCAAGTACCCATATCTGGTGGCTCCCAACTGCCTGTGACACCATTTCCAGGATATCTGATACCATTTTTTGACCCCCACGGTCACCTATACTTATGTGATGCACAAATATACACTTGGGCACATACACACACACAAAATAATAAGCACATAATTTTAAAAAGAAAACAGATGTTTCTATTTGAAGAATATGTGGTACTTTATTACGCTAAATCTCAGAAGCAGGGCTAAGGCTGGAGAAGCAGCTAGAAGGGGTTGTGGAAGGAAGCCTGTGATATGTAGAAAGAATGAAATGGAGGGACAAGACTCTTGGACGGGTTTACGATCAGTAACCATAGCATAGATGGAGTTAGGAAAAGAGGCTCTTTAGCTTCATAGGTATCGGCTTACTGTGATGTTGAATATATTAGCATATTAAAAGCACATTAAGGACAAATAACGCTTGAGTAGCAGCTGAAAGGTTTAGTTAATAAACAAAATAAAGAATTCATTACAGTGTTTTATTTATAGTAATTAATAGTTTTCAATTTACTGGAGTTAGCCGTCATGTTCTCCATTATAAAAAGTAGCTGTGCTGATGGTTTGTCTCCAGGAGGCCAGATAGATGGGCAATGACCAGAGAGCTGGTGCAGTGTGACCCTCAGCTGTGGTCATTTGTATCTCTTGGCACCATTATCCCTTCCTGCCATCAAAGGCTGCCAAGATCAGCCAGTGATGGATCCATTTCTATCTTACATTTTCTCCGTCGCTACTCAACATTTTTCTTAAAGTTCTAACAAGCACATTCCATCATGTATCACTACAGAGCCTCACAGCTTCAAACCCGACGGGAATCTTTCCGTCCCCCGTGGCGGACTTATCCTACTGAAATTACTTGGTAAAGCCTGGGAGCATCAGAGTTTCCATTACTTCATCAGTGTATCTTGTTAATGAGATAGCTTAATTTGCATACTGGTAGTAGTACCTTTTCACCACAGGTAAGAAATTGAAATGTTCAAGGTCAACTAACTGCCGATGTTTCAAGTCAGCTTGTGGGATTGTAACGGTGAGAGATGCTGGGAAGAGGGAGCCTTCGTTCAGGGGTTCCTCTTACTTCCGATGAGAATTGATGATCTAATTTTAACCCACTCGGACCACACCGACACGTCTTCCTTGCTGTGTGTCTCTCTGGTTTGTTTTTTAAATACAGGATTATAAAGACGTCATGAAATGCTACAGAATTACCAGGATATTTCTGGTGAAAAAACTCCCAACATAACCTCATTACCAATTTCAGATCATTAAAATCAACGAGGAAGAATAAGAAGCAAAAATCGTCACCATGTTTGTGGAGGTATAACCTAGTAGAAATAAAATTCTGCATGCAGAACTTCCAAAGACAGTAGCTGCCTGTGGGCATCCCTCTTGCCCAAGTTTTCACTGTGAAAAATGATAAAAAAAAATTCAGAAAGATTTGCAATTACAGCAATTGGAGGACCTAAGATGCTTGGTTAAATCCAGCTCTAGAATGGCTGTCAGCTTCTGAGCCTTTGATAAACCCTGAGGAGGAAAGGAGATTGGATAGTCCAGAGGATGGAAATACTCAGCCATTCGCTATTCCCATCTTCCACCTATGTTTTAAAAATATGGTTCATTGTAAGCAGGGAGGGAGGTTGTTGCTACAGTCTAATAGCTAAGGATTTCTGATCCTTGTTCCCATGTGTTTCCTGGGAACTATATATTCTTACTGTCATGTCTGACAATAAGAGGCACCTATAGGTCTCTGTTTACAGTGTTTGCCTCCTTACTGGATTCCAGGGAATAGAGCGTGGAGAAAGTGCTGGCTCGGATATAAAAATAATCTGATGGGCGCAGTTCCCACAGAGAATTCAAGGAACCACTGAGATGTCTATGGCAGAGGGTGTGTTGTCGATCTCTCAATAAAGGTTCCTGTAAGCTGGGCAGTGGTGGCACACGCCTTTCATGCCAGCACTTGGGAGGCAGAGGCAGGCCTGTGTGAATTCTGTGAGTTCGAGGCCAGCCTGGTTTAGAAGAGCTGGTTCCAGGACAGGCACAAAAGCTACACGGAGAAGCCCTGTCTCGAAAAAGCAAGACCAAAACCAAAACCAAAAAAGACAAAAATACAATTCCGGTGTAGGAGAGACTTTGAGAGTCCTGGGGACAGCAGACATCAGTGAATAGCACTGGGCCACTCCAATTTCAATACAGCCCATGTCTAACCCACAAGCTCTCTTGCTGAAGCATGAATTGCATTCCACTCTAATCTAAACAAGGTTGCTGGGATTAGGGATCAAGACAACTCCACTCCTAAATCACATTTATAAAAATGTTAGCAGATTGTGTGTGTGTGTGTGTGTGTGTGTGTGTGTGGTGGGCTATGCATGTGGCATAGTATGTATGTAGAGGTCAGAGGACAGCTTCAGGTGTTGGTTGGTCCTCACCTTCCACCTTGCTGAAGACAGGGTCTCTTGTCCAGTGCTTCATATACCAGGCTAGGTGTCCTATACACTTCTCAGCATTCTTTGGTCTCTGCCTTTAAAGTCCCGGAACGGCAGAACTGGGCTACCACTCATGAATTTGTGTGGATTTGAACTCAGGCCCTCAGTTTTGTGTGGCAAGTGTTTTAGTTAGTGAGCCATCTCCCCAGCCCCCAAGTCAATGCATTCTTTAAGAGTAAATACAGAGAAAATTCAAAAATAAAACCACATCAACAAAAAGAAATACATGGTGTATAAATATCTTGGGTCTATGAAAGGATGGCAGTGCACTTCCAGTTTATGGAGTAGAATTCCACTCTACCTAATAGTTTGCCAAAGAAAGAAAAGAAGAGAAGGAATTGTGAAACAGTATCTATTTTTTACAGTTTAGAATTCTGGTTTAATTATGTATACATGTGTGTGTCTGTGTGTGTGTGGGTTTGTGACCATGAATACATTGTCTACAGAGGCCAGAAGAGGGCATCATATCCTCAGGAGCTGGAACTATAGGACAGGTGGGTGTTTAGACCTAAACTTGGGTCCTCTACTGAGCCATCTTTCCAACTCCCAAACTACCTAGCTCTAAAGACAGCATAGTGTAGTAAATATTGGGTATCATACCCTAAGGCAAGTAAGAGTTATTAAGATACTGCAATAGAGGACATTGCTATAATTTTTTAAATGCTATTTTGAGTTAGTTTTGAGGCCTTGAAATACGACCAGTCAGTTGGCCTAGAGCAACTGACTATGTTTATGCCCTAGCCAATTTTGTTACTGAGTTCTAACCATCTGGTTAGCATGTATCAGCCCTACTTACAGGGCACCTGGCATCATAGGGCTAGAAACATCACCCACAGTTCAAAATTCCATCTAAAGAAATTATTCAAATTAGTTGGTTTGCTGAAAGCTCACAAACCTAATTGACCTCATCCCAGCTGTCACATATAAACCCCCTTTTATAGCTCTGGTTATGCTGTCCTTGGGTGTCACTCTCCCATGGGCCCCTGCCTGGTAGTCTTCTCTTGTTTAGAGTTCTAAATAACAGTCATGTCTGAGTCCTTCAATTTCAAGAGTTTCACTGTGTCCTACCATCAATAGAATCTTTACATTGTCCAAAATGGTCACTCACAAGGTGTGTCCTTTTCATGTGTTATAATGGCTTGTACACCACACATCAAAGTGACATTTGGGGAGTATTTCTTTGAGTTATGCTTATATTCAAAGTTTCACAAATATCATATATATATATATATGTATATAAATGCTAGAATCAAACTCTATGTGAATTGATCATAATCCGTGCTTAAAATTTCAGATCTTATCACCAAAGCCTTGAGGTGGCTGCAAAGGAATGAGATGAAAACCCAGGATATTAGTCTTGTTTGAGAAGTTATGCAATAGATAACGTATTTCTTAACTTTCATTTTGTGTGTATGGCTGTGTTTTGCTTGCATGGATGTCTGTGCATTACATGCACTACATGTTCTGGTCTATGGAAACCAGTAGAGGGCATTGGGTCCATTAGCTCTATAGTTACAGATGGTTGTGAGCTACCATGTGGATGCTAAGAAGTAACCTGCATCCTGTGGAAGAGCAGCCAATGTTCTTACTCTTAACCAATGAGGCATCTCTCCAGCTCCTGGATATTGTATTCCAGAATGTGTGAGCTCCATTTTGTGACTCCTTTTTTTTTTTAACAATAATTGTGTGTGCGCATGCTTACGTGCGTGCATGTGTGTGTGTGTGTATCTTGCATATTCAGTCATTACTTTAAGAACTGAAACAATTCCCAAATTATATTGAAGGAGAAAAATGAAACATCTTACTAAAGAAGATATGAGCACTGCTTTAACGTTTTGGTGCATCTTGAAGAAAATAATGCACACACTCTTGTTCTTCTAATATGTGTCACACTCTCAGCGTTGCAATCCGAGTGCTGAAAGGAAGCTTCTTTGTGATATTTTGGTACGCTAGCACCCTCCCAAACGCACACACTCTTCTTGTCCACATTGTGATATTTTGGTACACTAGCACGCTCTCAAATGCACATACTCTTCTCCACTTCGTGATGTTTCCGTGCGCTAGTACCCTCCCCAAAGCACATACTCTCCTTCTCCAGACCTGGCAACGGAAGGCTGGTAAGAGCAGTGCTTCTTTGTCGAGTTTACAGCCTCTGTGATTTACACACTCCTTCCACGGCAAAAGTGAACATGTAGCCATCTTCCCTTACACGATTGCAAACCCAATCCATTCTCCCACTGCACAGAACGCTTCATCTTGTCTTATGTTATGGTTTCCCACACAGTGTCTAACCATAAATGATTTTTTGGATTATATTTCACACATGCTTTTCAATGTCTGTTCCTCTCATGAGACTTTTAACAACTTTGTTATCCAACTATTAACATTGTACCAAGACATGAGTAAACTAGGTGTGTTAGCTCTGCTGACACCAAAACTTTCTCCTTTATATTTTCTCTCTGGGCCTAGACAGACCAAAAGCCACACACCATTACCCAGCTATGCTTGTGGGCAGTAAGCACCCTGGCACCAAATGTTGGCATGATCTTCCATATGAAACATTTAAAAATATTCAATGAGACTTCTTAATTTCTCTCCAGTACCAGGAAACTTCTGATGCCTCTAAATGAACACAACCACATACATCTAGCCTTGTCTACTACATTTCTACTTTTCTACATGTTAATATAATTATGAGGCCTTCTATATCCTGAAAATATTTCTGAATTCCCTAAGTCTACCAGCATTTCCACTAGATTTTTTTTGAATTTTAATGCATTCTTTCCCAATATTCTTCTGTTTTTGCAAAAGGAGCTGGTGGCTGGTCTCCACTTGTGTCCAACAAATACCAGTGGCTGCAGATTGACCTTGGAGAGAGGATGGAGGTCACATCTGTGGCCACCCAAGGTGGATATGGGAGCTCCAACTGGGTGACCAGCTATCTCCTGATGTTCAGTGACAGTGGAAGGAACTGGAAACAATACCGACAAGAAGACAGCATCTGGGTATGTTTTCTTAGTAAAAACCATGGGCTCTGGTGTGTGTGTGGAGGCAGGTGTGGAAGCACAGTCACCCTGAAGCTTATTAATCAGTCGCTTATAAAGGAGCCTTAGAACCTTCAGGGTGACTTTGACACCATTTCTCAAGGGAAAATATTCACGACTAATTTATGAAAATACTATAAGTAATTTCCTCAGAAGGTGAAAAAAAATTCTATCAGGCTATTAAACAGTGTGGAAACTCAAGAAGTAAGACTCGCCTAAAAATGTTGTTTATAAGGTGACATGGTCCTTTTATATTGTCGTTGGAGCCAGTTAAAAGCATTTATTTTATTTGGTCTGATGGCTGATATTTCTGGATCTTTCTCTCTTGAAAGTAGAGACTAATAATATATGGAGTTATTTAAGTTATAGAGTTATAGAGTTGTATAATATGTGCATACGTATATGATATGTGTATATATGATATATAATATTACATATATCCAATTCACACACACGCACCATCAATAAGTGTACATGATGGTATGTTTTGCCTGCTCTCTAAGACAGAAAACAGAAAAGTGGTGGGTTGTGATAAAGTGGGATATTTTGCTTTTTTTTTTCTTTCTTTTCTTGCAATGACTGCATTTCCCTTGATAGAGGAAGCTAAAGGAGGTTTTCTTGGTGATAAAAAGAGATAAATTCTTTGTCAGTGTAGAAAGCGTGTTTTGGCTCTTATGGGAGCTAGGGATGACATACTGCAATCAAAGGACTGGTCTCCTCCCGCTCTGGCTGAGGTGCTGGAATTGGAGAAAATGAGTAACTTAATGAAGCATCCTTAGCACACAGATAATTTGGAAGCCTATTTGGGCACATGATGATGATTTTCTTTGACCTGTCAGTGGCTGCTCTTTTCAGATTTCTTGGATTCAGTAGCACATTACAAACTCATTGAAGAAATGGACTGTGATTTGCTTACCTTTGTATCTGGAAAGCTCCTGGGGGTCATTAGGTGTGTGTTTATTGATGCAAACTGAACTGAGGAAAAGTGCCCGACATCCTTTCTGTAGAGAGAACAGCAGGCTGAAGGCACTTGCCTATGAGCGTTGCTTTTTAAAAATTCTCATTACCATTATTAAATCTGCTTTAAAATCCAAAGCAAGCTGAAGCTGTGTTTAAGAGTGGGAAACAGAATCCCACACAACTGGGTATTGTGGGTCAGTTAATTCCAAGGGACGCATTCAAACGAAGGCTGAAATGAATAGCAATGATGAACCAATAACACCAAAGCTTAATGAGGTATTTACTTTAACTAGACGTTTGGATTATCTTTTACTGCTTTTTTCAATTAAGAATTGGATTTTAAACTAGGTAAATGGTGGTTATTGCCTGTTTGTATTTAGTTGCTCTAATTAAAAATGTATTGTTTAGGCATTGTTTTTATATTGGGAACATTGTATGTTTCTGCATATTAGACATGGAAAAAGTAAAATGTAGGCATTGCTATTTCCTTGTTTAGTTCTCTTAAGGAGGAGGTATTCAGGGTGAAATTGCAGCAAGTGTGACATTTTTAATAATCTAAACCACAGAAGACAAACAGTATCTATCACTAAACTGTTAAGGCAACACTGGTCTATCATCTATCTGATTATCTCTGTACCTATCTGTCTGTCTGTCTATCATCTATCTCTAATATCCATATTCCTCTCATCGATCTTAATTTACATTTAATATAAGCACTGCTTATTTATACTTTTATACTTACATTTGTGTATTTAAATCTGCCTTTGCTGGTCACAGGCAGGTTGCCAAGCTATTTTCTTCCATAATTATTTTGCCTTTCTTCTGAACACGCTAATGGAACTTCATCTGAGGTTCTGTAGTTGCCAAAGCTGGGAAAGTGAAGCTGCTTTATGCCCTGGCTCTTGACATTTCCACCTGGAAGAACACAAACTTTTGTAGCTTGAAGCTTTTAAGTAGAAGTACAATCTTGAGTGTATACACAAAGTAAGGAACTTAACCTTTTGCCATTTTACAAATGCACATTTCCTAAGCTGATTTCTGAGGATTTCCTTGAGTTTTTCTAGCTGTTATGGGGTGTATACCAATTATACAAAAATGACAATTTCTTTTAATGGCTTTACAGTCTGTCTAGTATGATACAAATAAATCTATGAGTGAAAGTTAAGAAACACGTAAAGCATTATACAAGTGCATGATAGCGAAGGAAGAAAGACAAGTGTTATTGGTTTAGAAAAAAATACAATAAAACAAACGAATAAAACCTCTCAACATGGTGTGAAGCCCCAGAGTGAGAATTTCTCACTTCTCTTGTCTTCAGAAAGAACAATGCCTTCTCTTCACCTGAAATAATTAATAAAAGGCTCTCTGCTTCTTGCAGTCATTTAGAAGAATAAAAAATATTTTGTTTCTTATCTACACAGGTGATTAGTAAAAATGTAAACTTGATAGGCATATGATACTTTTAAAAACACATTAAAACATTTCTCCAGAATAAAATTTGTGGTTTAATATCTATCAAATGTAGTTTCTCTAAATTGGTTGGCTGGATGGTACATAAATATTTGATGAAAATTTAGAAAGATGTGGGCCAGGTCACTAAAATTGTTCCCTTAAATTGAAGACAAAACAAAATCCCTCAGCATTTTCTGGATGCAAAGACTCTTTTCAGCTAGTGTATTGCACGTGATGAAAAACTAAATGAAAGGTATAATTTTAACTAATTTAAGAACAATTGCAGAAATATGAAGCCAACATCTTATAGATTTTCAGTAAGGTAATGTGTACAAAAACCTATAGCCATCTGTCTGTCTGTCTGTCTGTCTGTCTGTCTGTCTGTCTGTCTGTCTGTCTGTCTGTCTGTCTGTCTATCTTGATAAGCACCCAAGATTCTCCTGCTAACAACTTCAAGGAATGGGTGGGACCAGCCTTCTAAAAGGTTTTATTTAAACGTGATGAGTAGTTTTTTTAAGATTCATTTTTTTTCTATTTAAGAGAATTGTGTGTATGTTTATGTGTCTCTTTATGGGTATTTGAACACACATGCAGTGCCCACAGAGGCCAGAAGAGATTTAAGATCCTCTGAAGCTAGAGTGAAAGACAATTGTAGGCCTCCCGACTGCTGGGATCTGATCTCAGGTATTCTGGGAGAACAGTATGTGGTATGTGCTCTTAACAGCAGAACCATCTCTCCAGTTCCTGAAAAATCACACACACACACACACACACACACACACATACACAATTTGTTTATATGTATATATGTATTCTGCATGGGTTTATATGTACCACATGCATGCCAGAGTCTATGGAGGACAGGTGAGGGCATCAAATAGATCCCTTGGAGCTGGAGTTGCAGGTGGGTTGTGAGGTATGTGGATGCTGGTAACTGAACTCAGCTCTCTACAAGAGCATCCAGTGCTCTTAATTACAGAGCCATTCCTGCAAAACACAAATATATAAGTCTTAACCGACTTGGTGGTTTGAGTGAAGGAAATTATAAGGACACAGGGACATCTTCTGCAGTTCTTGTGAGATCCACAAACCAGGAAGTGTGTCAGTGGAGCTTCTTTTTGGAGGGATGGAGTCACAACCAACACCTAGCTCAAATGTGAAATCTTGACATTGTTAACACCATTCTCTAATTAACTAAACGAACTGACCGGACAAGAAGAGAAGCTCCCACGATCAGGGATGCTCTTGTGGACTTTGAAAATCTTTTTCTTTTTCTCCTTTCTTCCTTCTTCCCTCCCTCCCTTTTTGTTTCTTTGTTCTTTTTGGTTTGCTTGTTTCTTCTTTTTCTGATTTTCGGAGACAGGGTTTTTCTGTGTAGCTCTGGCTGTCCTGGAACTTGCTTTGTAGACCAGACTGGCCTTGAATTCAGAGTTTCTCTTGCCTCTGCCTCCTGACTGCTGGGATTGGAGGTGTGTGCCACCACATTTGGCTTAAAAGTCTTTTTAAAATAAAATATTTAAAATATTTCTTTCTCTCTCCTCCTCTCCCTTCCTCACCCCCCCCCATTTGTTGAAATAGTCTCATTATGTAGCTCTGGTTGGTCTGGAACTCAATATGTAGATCATGCTAGCCCTTGGCTTATAGAGATCTGTTTGCCTCTGCCTTCCATGTGATTAAGAATGTACATCATCCCCACCTCTCCTATCTTTATTGTATTCTAAAATTAACATATCTCCAATTCTTACTTTTATTTTTTAGATTTTTATTTATTGTTTCTTATGTCTGTGTGTGTTCATCTGTATGAATATATGCCAAATGTGTTGGGGTGCTCCTGGGGGCCATGTCCTGGTAGTATGATTGAGTATCCATTGGTTTTATGGCCAAGAGCGATATTGCTGGGTCCTGAGGCAGGTTGAGTCTCAGTTTTCTGAGAAAGCTGAAACAGCTTTATTCATCAACCAACAAAAATAACACATATACAGAAGGACATCCCACATCAGGCAACATGTGCAGAAACATTTTTAAGCATGAATTTGTTTCATGTCAAATTAATAAGTGTCCCAGGGAAGCAGGACTCTATGGTAGGTTTGTGGAAGCCTCGATGAGTGCATCTTCTTCAAAGTGGCATATCCCCTAAACCTTTCTTTGCGCCAAGTCCTTATTCTAGTGAGCCAACCCTACTGAAGTACAAGAGTATTACTTCCATGTCCACGTCAGATTGTCTCCTTCATCTTTGCAGTCCTTGGCTCATTCCTATGGGGCATACTAAGTTGCACTATCTTTCAGGACACTAACCCCACAAAGCTGTTTTTAATTAAAGCCTACATTATTAGCCTGCATCTTCAAGAAGTTTATGATTTATACTTCTATGCACCTATGAATTCTCCTCCCTCTGCAATGACTAACCTGATACCGTATGGTGCAATGGTGGCTGGGTTTTCTTTATAAATTGTCGTAGGACAATTAACGTGGGTATATCCTCTTAACAAAATTTAAAGCATGCAGTGAAGTATTGTTCATTATAAGCACCATGTCAAACAGCTGCTCTTTGGGTTTATTAACCTTTTTTTTTTAATGTAACTGTAGCATTATACCTGCTGAGTGGTGCCTATCCTCACCCATCTCTCATTTTTTTCCAATAAGGAGAATCCTATATTATTTGTCCCAGATATAGCTTAGTTTAGCCATTCCACTTCTTTGTAGGTTCATCTATTTTAGAATAAGACTGTTTTTCTTGCACATCTTAAACATTACTTTTTCAGTGTGTTTAAGAATTTTATACATGCATACAATAAAATGTCGCCCCACCCCATTTCTTTCTCCCCAACTCCCTCCAAATGACCTCAATAGCCCCTTTACACTTCATGTACTCTTTTTCTTATTGATAACTAAGTTTAATTAATGCTGCTCAAATGTGTGTGCGTGTGGGTCACCCACTGGAGCATGGGAAATCTTCTAGTGGCTGCATATCCAAAAGGAATGATGCTCTCTCCCCAGCAGCTATCCCCTGCCAGAAACTCCTCAGTAAGGGGTGGGGCCTGAAGGTCACCACTCCTACCTGTGTCATGACTTTGGTCAGTTTGATCTTCAGCAGGCCTTGTGCAGACGACCATAGCTGACAGGAGCTTGTGCACACAATAATAGTGTTCCTTCTTGAAGTTTGTCTTCTGGGTGCCCCTCCCCATCATCTTGATATTCCCATTTTATCCATTAGTCTGTCTATGGACTCTTTATTTTCATCAGTACCCCGTGTGTTATTGCTGCCATAAATGCTACATAGCCTTTTCTTTATGACCTCGATTTCAGCTCTTTTGGATTAGCACTTGGGAGCAGGATTTCTGGGTCACATGGTGGTGTTGCCTTTAACTTTTTGAGAAGCTTCCTGCTGTACACTTCCTTCCATCGCACCCTACATCATTTTAAATCCCCACTGTAGAAAGAACCTGATGATAGGCAAGGATTCTGAGGTCTGAAGACTTTTGCCCTTGCTTTTCGTCTTGGTTTGTTTTATGACAAGAACCTAATGGGTGTCAGCTGATATCTCACTGTGGGTATGCTTTGTATTTCCTTGACAGCTAGCATTGCTGAGCATGTATAGGAGTATATAGAACATGAGAAACTGTGCATGGGTTTTTCTGAGCTCTAGATAAGTGATTGTGGGACACCTTTCTGCGAGGTGTTTGAGGGATTTTTCACTTGCGTCTTCTTTTTTAAAAGTTTTTGATGTAGAGTCTCACTTTGCTTCCCAGGCTGGCCTCCAGTTATCCATCCTTTGGTATCAGCAGCGTCCACCATAAGAGGATTACAGATATGTAGCATTCTTCGTAGTTTGGATTTAGTTTCTGTACACTAGCAATGAGCTGTTCAAGTTGGAGGTCATCATCAACAACAAAATGCCTTGTTTAGTAATGTCAAAAAGAATAACTAAAATAAAATAGATTTAATGAAAGGGCCAACAGATCTGTACATTAGGCGTTAAAACATCACCAGAGAAACAACAAAGACACAAATGATTAAAAAACTTTATATCCATTAATATTTGATTTTTCACAATGGCAATGCTACCCAACATAATCTCCACTTTCTGTATAATTTCTGTCCACATCCCAAATGCATATTTTACCAAAAGTATTTAAAATTTGTGATATTCACATTAAAACCTAAAGGACCCTGCTTGACTGATTTCAAAATATAATATAAAGGTCCAGTAATTAAAACAGTGTGGTACTGGTATAAATTCAGACATGTGAGTGAATGGAACATACCAGAACACAGGAATAAACCCGCACACTTACGGTCAACTGTGGAATCACAAGAATGCACGTGTCTACAATGGGGAATGGGCTAAGCAAATGGTGCTCGGGGAACTGGATGTGGATACACACAAGAGTTAAACTCGGGGGTCTGTAGTGGTGTATCGGCGGTGAAGAGCAGGCACTGATCTTGAAGAGGACCCAGGTTTGGTTCCTACCACCTCTGGCCTCCACCATTGTTCACACTCATTTGCACAAACCCGCAAACTGTCACACCCATAATATTATTATAATAAATAAAATGTTTTCAAAAATAGGGAAGTTGGATCTTACCTCATACCCTGTGAAATTAAACTAAAATGGATGAAGGACTGACATACTAAGCCCCCAAACCAACAGAAGTGCCAGATAAAATACACAGTGGTGGTGGGAGAGCCTATCACTTTGATTTAGAGCGAATGACTTCTTTAGATATAAAATAAAGTCATAGACTTGAAAAACAGACATTGGAGTAAATTGAAGCAAAAATCTTGTCATGGTGAAGGAGGTGATTAGTAGATTGAAACTGTATCTTATGGGATGGAGAGAATAATTTGGTTATTATTATCTGATAAGGCTTAAGGGTTTCTGTGGTTTGTGATGTGGTTTCAGCCATGACTTGGTGCAGCAATTGCTAGGCAACTTCTCTGTTCAGTGTCCTGGTCAACTTTACCCCTTTGGACCTGTTCCCCTCTGTAGCTGGTTCTATAAGCTCCTCTCATAAACTTCTTTGGGACGTACACGATTGGAATTTTACAGCAATATATACAGCGCCCAAGGAATCTATATCCACTCGTGTAAGCTGTTAGTAAATAAACACAGTGACACGAGACAAATGGTATTTGTTTAACCTTCTCAGATCCATCTGTTTCTGGCAAGGAAATAGCATGGTTTTGAAGAGCGATAAGAAGTAGCAGAATGCTCAATTGGACCCCCGCCCCCCGTGGAAGCTCCATCAAGAACATCCTCAAATCATTGATCAGAGAATAACAAGTCTGCAGCGCGCTGTGACACGCGTCTCCCATTTGGCCATGTGACAGTTCAGCAATGGCAGGATCTCCCCCCTTCTCCTGTTCTATTATCATTGTTCTGATGCAATGTGTCAGATGTCTGCCTCTGGCTTTTGTCATTCTCCAGTCCCAGGTGGCTACACTTGGCATTTTTCCTTCCTCGGAAGCAATCTGTCCTTCTGAAATGTGTTTTCATTATTTTATTTGACCTAGGGAAAACAACTACCTTAGCCCCTCTTTCCTCATTTTCCATCTCCTGTTTCCAAACTTATCAAGGATGATTCCGTTAGAGAAGACGATAGAAAAATATTCATAAACCATAGAAAGGGATCTGAGATTTGGAACACATATATTTATATTCCTTAAAGATCTGAGAAGAATATCTTTTTTTTAAATTAAAGATAGCAAAGCAATATATCTAACAATAAATGAACTTTTAAAAACATTATTTTTTCTTTTTATGTATAAACATATATGTAGGTAGGCAATATAAAAGGAATATACAGTCCAGCTTTTTCTGTGTTTTCTTTTTATTGGTTTAGACAAAACCATACTTTGTAACCCAAGCTAGATTGGAACTTGTAACAATCCTCCTGCCTCAGCTTCCCATGTCCTGGGATAATAGGCATGAACCACCATTCTTGGCTTCAGTGTAGAGTTAAAACAATAAAATGAATGTAATCAAAGACAATGTATGATATAGAATAAGCAAGATGTACAATGTCATTAAATGACATGAGACAGTGAAATGCAACACAGTTTGTTTTGACCAAAACATGCTATACAGCTACATCCTCTATCTGAAATAATGGCCCAAATGAGATCATTCCCAATGTCATACAGAAAAACTATGCAATAAATAAACTAAGATAATTAACAAAATAGTAATAGTAAGGAGAATATCAATTATGAACAAATGAATGTATCTTAAAGTACATTGTTACTATTGCTTTAAAACATAATAGATAACTAAGAAGAAAATTCACCATCAAGTCAATTATATATTAAAAGGTGTCAATAAGACAGATAGGACATTGGAAATGCAGAACAAGGACCAGCAAGATGGCTTGTCAGGTGATGGTACTTGTTGCCAAGGCTGATGACCTGAGTTCGAGCCTCAGGGCCACGTGCTGAAAGGGGAGAACAGATTTCTTCAGGTTGTCTTCTCACCTCTACATGTATACCAGGATAAATGTGTACCCGCAGTCATACATTTTACACACACACACACACACACACACACACACAATAAATGTGAAAACATATGCCATGAAACATTAATCAGTCAAGATGAACCTTGAGAAGTTGTAGCCTACTAGAAAAATCGGCAACTTTTATAACAAAATAGGTTTTAGATGACTAACTATATCATCTAAACTATTCATATACAGAGAAATCATAGGCAGAAGATGCAGAGCAATGTAAAACTGAACACATAATACCAGAACGAGCTTTTCTTTCTACACAATAGAACTAAATTTGGACACTATAGGTCAAAGTGTAAAAATACATAGTATTTGGAAATCTACATGAAAAATTGAATAAAGACAGTAAAAGAAAGATGATGTAAGTGTACATGTTAGAGATGTCCGTTTTGATTCCCAGGCAGCTGTGATGTTGGGTTAGGATTGACATTCTGACAGGCTTTGATTGAAGAGGCTTCATCCAGCCACAGATTAGCTTAGATTTAAATAGCGATGAGGGGCAGGCAGCAGCGTATCACGCTCAGCAGGAGCATAATGGCTATCCAGAGAGACTGAATCATTTCTAATTGTTCCAGTGACTTTATCTGAGATAAACAAATTTACAGTCCAGGTAGGTGTAGCCACCATAGATGAAAAGAGCCCCCTCTCTGTCCCAGTGGCCCTGAGGCTCTTTTACATGGGGAGCAATGGGGCCCCTCAAGGCTGAGTCACTAACCTATATAATCTTGCTCTTTCTTTAGTTGGCAGCACCTCATGAAGGCCAGGTAGAAGACCCTGATTCCAGGTTGTGTCTGTGGGCCCTAAATTTTCTTGTAACCCTGTTTTGATTTCCCTGGAGACTGTCTGGGTGTGGGAGCGTAAGCATGTGCGGTTTTAAAAGTATACCTAGGCAATTCCAGTTTGCAGACAAGCAGGGGGAAATCTGTGTCCCTCGATACATTTCAGAACCAGTACCAGATTCTTTATTCCATAAAAGCACAGCAGTAGGTGTAGAATCACCTGAGCCCTAGCGCACATCTGCACATTCCCAAAGTCAGTGTTGGGAGGAGTTGCTGAAAGATGAACACCAAGAGAACAACTATCTAACTGTTAACTCAGCCCTTCCAGTGGCAAAGAATGGGATTCCCTAATTTATAAAGCTAGGCTATTTGGTCCAGTGGCTTCTAACCACACGGTTACTTAAATTTAAAATCAAATTGATTAATATGAAAAAAATGTAGAAAATATGGCTGGGAAGATAGACAGACATAGAGTGTGCTTAGTAGGAGAGAGGGCCTGGATTCAATCCTAATTGCCTGAAAATGTTAGTGAATGAGATTATATCGGTTCATACAGGCCGCACTTAAGGCATTCCATAGCTGTATTAGAACAGCTGCGCTAGTCTATAAATCAGTTATGGAATATTTCTATTATCACATAAAATTTCTTATGGGTCAGCAAAATGGCTCAATGGATAAGGACACTTGCCCACAAAACTTCTGATAGCATGAGTTCCACCCCAGACCCACATGGTAGAAGAAGATAACCAATTCCTATATGCTGCCCTCTGATCTTCACATGTACTCTATGGTGCACGTGTGTGTGCATGTGTACAATGTAATAAAAATTCTATCTTATTACACAGGTACAGTCTAAAAATTAACGACAAAAATAAAACCTTAATTTTCTGTTTTTTAAAGAAAGTGACAAAGTTATAAATAGGCAACTTACAGAAAGAAAAAATAGCAAGCAATTATCGAAAAGCTTCTTTGTCTTTAAAATTGACACAATGTTTCCTGAAAGATTGGAATGTGTGACAGTGTTTGACATCCCAAAATACTGTATTCTTCTATTTAAAAAAGGCATTTGGAGTAATAATTTGCTCTTGAACTACAACATCAAGCTCATTGTGTTATATAGAGTGCAAATTAAATAACGGTAGCATAATATTATTGATTCCTAGCAGCAGATCATTAACTTACATAAGTCACATCACCTCCTCAAAAATAGATACTATGTGGTCATTAAAAACAAGTGATGCAAGAATATATTTTCTAATTCCGGAGTGAGTTCCAAAACTGATGCCACATTTGGAGGTGAGGTGCAGCCTCACAGCATAGATGAATCTGAAGGAGCAAACAACTAGAGACCCAGAGACAGTCAGAGGAATGTATATTTATTCATTCAAAGAGTAAGTAAAATTTAATTTATGAATAATTTCAGATGGGACAAAGCTAGTAGGAAGCAAAAGAAAGAAAAGAGATGGAGAGAAAAGAAATGATAGAAAGTCATAAAAGTAGTTAAGAGAAGCAGCCACCATAACCAGAATTAGTTCATTTAACTCTGGAGGCTGAGATGGACCTCAGTCTGCTGTCTCCAAGCTGGAAAATCGGAGATGTTGGTGATGGGATGCAGCCAGGAATCAGGTGCTCAACTGCTCTAAGACAGAAGAAGAGAAGTGGGAGTCGGGGAGAGAGGGGGAGGAGAGGGAGAGAAACATGCTGTAAATTCAACATTACCTTTTTTCATTTTGTTCTGGTTCTCAGCAGTTGAATGAAGCTCACCTCCTCACAATGGTATGACTGATCTGGACTCTGACTTGACTGACACTCAGATGCTAATTTTGCTTGAAAACCCTTCCTGAAGGAATCCTTTGACAGTTTCCCTAGCAACCACTAGATTAGAAATCCCCCCCCACACACACGCACACATAGCTCCTGTGTTGTTCCCCAGCTTGTGAAAGTTCTGGAAGAGTCTGGAGGTAGGGCTTAATGGGAGGAAGTAGGTCCCTCAGGGTGTACTCTTGTTCCAGCTCTCTCTACTTCTTGTCTTCCATGAAGCAGGCAGCATCTACTCTGAAGTTTCGCCTCCTCAGAGAGCCAGAAACATGGCGCCAAGTGTCTGTGCACAGAAGTCTCTGAAACCATGAGCAAAATACATCTTTCATCACTTAAGGTCATTCTTTCATGTAGTTGACTATAGCAGTGATAAAACTAATAAACATAAGGGCAGATGTTCCTTTGGTTTATTTGCCACTGTGCAGCAGATCCTGATAGTAAGAGTGAATGGGAATGATCAAAATGAAACATCATAGACTATTTCCCCTTATTTATTCTGCTAGCCCTTTAAACATACATACTCACTTACTTACATGATGGTCGGGTGGCATGCCTGTACATAGCAGGTTGTCTAATCTTTGACTCTATTATGACAGAGTAGGAAGAAGTAAAAGCGTTAGTTCTGATCCTACATTGTCCTGTGAGTCAGTGCCCAGTCAGGAAACCAGAGATCGCCCTAGGCATCTGAAACTGGGACGTCATTATAGAAAATTGGTTACAGGTGATGGAAAAGGCAAGCTGCCAAGTATGAGATGGTGAGGGAACACTGAATTTAACATCAGCATGAAGATGCTCCAAGGCCTGGAGCTATAGGCAGAATGAGAAGGTGGTGTTTCCAGAGCTGAGCCTAGCACTGCCTAGTTGGGATGTGAACTATGTCAAGGGCTATGGAAGAGAGGGTCATGTGGTAGGAGACAGCCATCGGGGCTGGGATCTTATGAAGATTTGCTGACTACTGACCGAGGCACACCAAGAGTGAGAGAAATATACTTGTTCCTTCTACCAGCAGGTGTGTTCTATGAACTCCTATGAACCCAGGTTAGTTATTTCTATGGGTTCTTTTATGATGTCCTTGACCCCCTGGCTCGTATAATCATTCCTCCTTCTGTTCAACAGGATTCCCTGAGTTTGGCCCAATGCTTGGCTGTGGGTTTCTGCATCTGTTTCCGTCAGTTCCTGGATGAAAGCTCTTTGATGACAATTGGGGTAGCCACCAGTCTACGAGTATAGCAGAGCATAGTTAGGCATCATTACAATGGCATTTTCTCTTTCTCCAGTTGTGCTGGGTTCAATACTGGGTCTCCAGGCCATCCAGTCTTCCTACTTGAACTCTTAATAACAGGTGGGCATTGATAGTTTTCATTAAGTTCTCTCCCCTCCTGCTCATATTCATGAGCATGCAGATCTAGCAAGAGAAGTCTTATTAATTTTTTAATATTTATTTAGTTTAGTTTTTGCATATGAGTGTTTTTACCTACATGTCTATATGTGCATCATGTGTTTATAGTGCCCCCGAGGGGGGGGTTCAGAATAACATGACGGTTTCCCTGGAACTGGAATTGTGCATGGTTATAAATCACTATGTGGGTTCTGGGAACTAAACCTGGGTCCTCTGTAAGTAACTAGTGGTCCCAACTCCTGAGACATCTTTCTAGCACCAAGAGCAGTCAGTCAAAGTATATAAGATGGGGATCTAGGGGCTAGAGAGATGGGCTAGTCCTCCATAGGACTGGAGATCTATTCCTAGCACCAATGGCTTACAACCACCTTTAACTCCAGTTCCAGGGAATCCAATGTCTCCTTTTGGCCTCTATTAGCACTTGCACCCACATGCACTTAATCTCCCACCCATACACATAATCAATAATGAATCTTGAAAAGGGGGAACCCCTGTAGAAGGGTCAACCATGGATGTAGGATAACTGTTTGAAGACACAATGTCATGTAAGCAAGTAGAATATTGTGAACTCAAACGCATCTGGTTCTTTGTTATTTATCCAGCCTTCATTGTGGTTCAAAGCCTTAATTTGCGTTCTACGTGGGGAAGTAGCATTGCTGTGCCTCATCAGATGCTTGGCAGATGAGCTCGGGAACTCACCGCTGAGGACCAGGTGGAGGAGTATATATGTGGATTAACACGCATCTGCTTTCACTTCTGGGTTGGGGGTTGTCATCTACTTTGGGTGCGCAAAGAGCAGCATGTGACTGGGTTTTATTGAAATGTTTCGCTTGGCAGACAGACTTAGAGGCTCTGTCCAACTGCAATCCTGGCACGTCCTAGCAACAGCTTCCTTGAGCACTGTAGCTCGGGTCTCATATGCTTAATGCCAGCTCATCGGGCATTCACCGAAGTTTGCTGTCCTCCTAAACTTCTTGTCTGGGTCTTTACTGACGTCTAAGGCAGACTGGCCAGATAAGCTTTGACTCATCCTTATAGCCCAGGGCTTCCCAGCCTCAATGAAGCCACTAACTTGTCAAACCTGCTTCCCACCATTACTTTTCCAATAGTAACCCAGCTCTCTCTGGGGTCTTATTTGTTTCCAGTGACATCTGCAATAGTGTCATTTCCATTTTCAGGAAGTCCCTCTAGGTTTTATTGCATGCTTTCTATAACCTTCATCAACTGTATTTCAGACTCATGCATATATTTTTTTAGTCTGTTTCACTCTCCTTAGATGCTGGTCTTTGTTCCAAATTAGCCCCTTGACATAACTAAGTGCCCAAATACTACTGGCTACAATTCAGACTATGCATCTGCCTTTATTTAAAACAAAAGTACACTCATGTCTTAATTAAAGCTGCTGATCCCTCCGAGATTGTCAGTCTGTGCTCATTGCCAATGTGAGTTAGGACAGACCTGGAAAGTTCCCTTGTAGGACGAACATGGGGGGAAAAATTCTCTGTTATTCCGTACTTCAGATCCAAAGCCTGATGGTATACCTGGCTAGCTTATCAAGTGGAGATCTGTGTTTGCACTGAGACAAGCTAATAATATCATAAGGACAATGACTTGCACAACTTGACTGTACCCACCCACACTTCCCATTGTCTTTGTGTTTCACACTCTGGGACTGGTGTTGTCTAAAATCATCTCTTTATATTATTGTGTGAGTCTTAGGACTTTGACCAGCGCTTATGAACAATAATCCGTTGGGTGAGCGAGAAGACTATGTGTTACAAAAGAGTCAAGCATGAGTGAGGTCGCCTTTATCCGGGAGCAACTGTGGCTGTGAAAGGGGAAAAAAAATCAAGTGTCACAAAAATATGAGGGCTCCGTCTGTGGAGTGGAGTCCATAAATGAGAAACACATGCTGCAGAGAAATGGGGTCTGACGTCCATTCTGCAAATGAAATTTCTGTTTGGCTTTGAACCCTCATCTTCCATTCTGTGTCTCTTATTGTTATTAATCTCTGGAATGGAGAGCGTCTCCCTTTTAGAGCCTTGAATATTTTAAGTACTTAATAATAGAATTCCTCTTCTATAAGAAAGAGAAGAGAAAAATTGCTGGGGCAATGAGAAAGCTATCCTCTGGGACTCATAGCTTTATTGGACTATGTCAGAGTCATCATGAGTGGAGGGCAGGCTGGGAATATCAGCTTCAGGAGGTTAAAATAAAGCCCCCAAATCTGTATTTATTTTATCAAGTTTTTGGAAAGTGGTGAAAAATTATCCCAGGAATGACAATGCTATTATTTCAATAACAGCATTGTCTTTCTAATGAGAAATAATAATAATAAAAAACAATTCAATATGTCACTTTGGAAATCGATTTTAAAATATGAGTTTAGAATAAATATATGAATTAATTGAGTTCGCGGTGACATTTGCGCTCTCTTTGTAAGGCTCTGTGTCAAAGATGACAGGCAAATATTGAAATTCATCCACACTGGGAGAAAATTGTTCTCTTGCGTCTCCCTGCTCTTGTGAAATCAAACCTCTCAGGTAGATACACACGAATGTTGAGCTTCCCCGTGACTCTGAAGAAGCGAAGGGAAAAGAGCAAACAAATGAGCAAATGAACAAACAAAGGAGTAAGAGCTGTAAGGTAGAGGGTGGCTGTTAAGGAGGCCATCTCTGTGATTGGGCGTATACAGGACAGACGTCAGCTCTGCATCATCACCATCATCTTATACCTCAGGCCAGTTGCTCTTATATCCTCTGTAACAATGCACAGACAAAACAACGTGTGAAATTTTGATACAAAAGACAGCAATGATGAGACAAGAATGAAGCAAAAGGGAGGTAAAGCAAGAGGGAAAGAGAGCAAAGGAGGAGAGAGAGCTGGAGAGAGGGCTCGGTCCATAAAGCCTTTCATGTGTAAACTTCAGGACCTGAATTGGAATTCCCAGAACACACACAAAGCCAGGTGCAGCAGCCTGTGTCTGGAATGTCGCTGTTCCCCTGTTGAGCTGGGCTGTGGAGTCAGGAGAATCACTCTGTCCATAGGCTGGCCTGGAGCATGCAGCAGAAAATGATGGAGAAGAGACCCTGTCTTGTACAAGGAAGAAGGTGAGGGTGACATGTGAGGCTGTCCTCCTACCTTCCTACCTGTGCTGTGGCACACATGCACCCTAAATACACACACGCACGCACGCACACACATGCACGCACACATGCACATAGACACATTTAATAAACACAGCAGGGAGGAGGGATGGAAGGAAGCAAGAGGAAGGAGGGAGGGAGGCAAGGAAAGAGACAGAAGGAAAGAGAAAAACATGAGCGCAATGAAATATAACCCTCTGCTGCAGTAGTTCTCAGAACGTCCTAAGGCTGTGACCCTTTAATGCAGTTCCTCACATTGCGGTGACCCTCAACCACAAAGTTATTTTTGTTGCTACTTCATAACTGTAATTTTACTACTGTTATGAATCACAATGTAAATATCTGATATGAAAGATGGTCTTAGGTGACCCCTGTGAAAAGGTTGTTCAAACCCCACAGGGGTCGTGCCCCACAGCTTGAGAAGCACTGTTCTGCTGCCTGTAAAATTAACAAGCCATTTGGGGCGATCAGCTCAAAGGTGGGAGTAAACAATTCAAGGGCCGCATTGGATTTGAAAGGGAACCACAGTACAGAATTGTGGAGACAGTCAATGCTGTTCTCAGATCTTTGTCTGTGTGGGCAAGCCTGGGTAGGAAGTTGGAAAACAGTTACAGAAGGGTTGGATGTGGAAAGTGGATCCAGATCACACTGGTTCTAAGGAGAGATACAGTTTCTCATGAAAAAGTCAGGCCAGGTTGAGCATCTGTCTATTGAAAGGGACCTTCATGTTCAAAATGGCTAAGGAAATATAACACTTCTGTCTGCTTTAAACAGAGTCTGATGGCTCTGTGTGCCCAGCCCTGGTTGGGGGTCCCTGATAGACCCTGTGTACACTGCCAGATACAACATAGTCAGCCATGTACAACTGCCTATATACAAGCATGCAGGGAGATGCTTACTAGACTCAGGGTTCAAATACACGGTGACATTGTATTTGCAGGATACGGACATGTATTGTATGGACATTGTATTTGATTGTATTTGCAGGATACGGAGCTGTTACTCTTAACAACAGGAAAGGAAAGAGTCAGTACTGTTCATGGAAGAAACAAGGGGGGACAGGAGAAAGGAGAAAAAGGGGAGAGGGAGATGGAGAGAGATTCATTTCAAAGATTTTTAAAGGCTTGCTTCATGTAATCATGGAAGCTTGGTCAGCCTGGAATCTGTAGACTGACTAGCAGGCTAGAATCCAGGATCCAGGGTGCAGGGTTGCACAGCAATGTGCTACATAATTCTTTCCTCTTCCAAACAGGTCAGACTTAGTTTCCATTTAGGAATTCAGTGCTTAGAAGAGACCCACCCACGCACTAAAGGGCAGTTCGCATTATTCCTGGTCTATTTGACTCAGGCTATGCTGACTCATCACATTAACCGTTGCAAAGATAGAGGTATCGGAGGAAGAGTAGAGCTAAGAGGGTTGAAAAACACAGTTTGAGGCAGTTGAAAGGATCTAGTCATCTGCCTGAAACATTTACAATATTTCAAAAACGGGGCCATCTGAGGAAATGTTCTCAGGTTTGGACAAGGGCTTTCTAAAGGGGAATATATTAGTTTGTTTTCTTACAGCTCTGACAAAATATCCAACGTGAGTGACTTTGGAGTGGGAAGCTTTATTGCGGTTCACAGTCTGGGGGAACAGTTCATCATGGTGGGAGGAGGACCGATGACAGGGGTGTGAGGCAGATGGCTAATGTTGCATCCGCAGTCAGGAAGCAGGGAGAGTCAAATGCTGTCACTCAGTGGGCTTTCTCCTTTTTGTTCAGCCCAGATCACCAGCCCTTAGAATGGTGCCATCCACATTTAGGGTAGGTCTTTCCACCTCACTTAACCCAGCCTTGGAACTTCCTCAGAAACAAGGCTGCATAGAGGGGTGTTTCCATGGTGATTCTAAACCCATCAAGTTGACTGGGGAGACTGGCAATGATGAGGAGTTGCATGGTGGTTGGATCAGCGTGCATGGGCATCCCAAGGACATTTCCATAGTGAATGGAGAAGATGATTACAAGTGTGAGGATGTGATCTTCAGCTGAAGGGAGGGCCCTGATAAGGATGGGCAGAACTACAAATACTCATCACAAGAAAGAAATGGATTTTCCATCATTCTTTTCTCTCATTAATTTATTGTCCTAAGAACAAAAGGAAAATTATCTGCAATAAACAGATGACCCATTAAAATGCTGAGTCCATAGGAATACACCATGTGGGGAAAGCTTATTAACTTTCTGTGGGGTCTGGAAGAGTTAATTTGCTTTTTGGACAAAGTGGATTCCCTTTGCTCCTGGAGTCATCCAAAGCCTTCTGGGGAGTGCTGTCTCATTATTTCCATCTTAGAAATGAAGCTGAAGGCCCCAGGTGTTGAGCACCTCTAGTGATTGCCAACTGGGAATGGGTACAGCCTAGATCAACACAACCCAGGCTGCTCAAATCCAGATCTCTAGCGCATTCCCATGTGGTGATGATCCTGGGGGATTCCTAGATTTAACATGTGATGAGTGCCCAAGATGGCATCAAAAATTTGTTGATGTACCCAGTGTCACTTCATAGGGGAAAACTGATTTTCCCTCTCCCTGCAGGTATAAATGTCAGTTCAGTTGCTGGTCTTTACCCCAGTGTACAGGTTTGCATTCATACATTCATTTTTAAATAAACTATAATAAGACAAAACAAAAATTACCACACTGGAGTTGGACAAGACAACAGAGAGAAAAGAGCCGAAGAGAAGGCACAAGAATCAGAGGCCCACTCATTTTGTCCACTCAGGAACTCCATAGAAATATTAAACTGGAAGAAATAGTCTAAGCAGAGGCTCTGGTGCATACCTGTGCAGCCCTATGCACATTGTTTCAGTCTCTGTGCGTTTCGATGAGTTTTGCTTATGTTGATTTAAAGGACCTGATTTTCTTGATGCCCTCCACCCACTCTGGCTCTTGATTACAATATTTTCCTTTTCTTTTTGTGATATTTTATTTTGCTTTATTGCTTTTGAGGGTTTTTATGTTGTATTTGGGTTTTGCCTTGTTTTTTGCTATCGAGCTTAAATTGGATGAGTAGGGAGGGGAAAGAATCTGGAAGGACTTAGGGGAGGACGAATATGATCCAAATATATTCAAATTTAAAGTTGGTTTTAAAGAATAATAAAAACGTTGTTGAAAGGGAGGAGTTGGAGCAATGGATGCTCCACAAGGGATGTGAAGTACTGGGTATCTATCTCAGAAGAAGCAGCTGAGCTCCTTGGAAGCCAAGGCTGATACTGCTCTCTAGGGTGGCTCACAGGGCTCTCTTCAGGAGGCATGGCTCAGTCCCAGTGTGATCATGTCCCTGCTCTCAAGGTCTCTCAGAATTCCACATGAGACACATTTTCTCATGACTTCTGATTCTGCAAAGTGTGTGATCTATGCTGGAGAGATGAACAGATAGCTTCAGGTAAGAAGACACCAATCCTCAGATTCCTGTTTGTAGACCTGGGGGAATGGAGCCATCTCTGTGTGGTTCAAGGTGTTTTCTACATACAGGATTTAGGCTCTGTGCCTACTCTAAAAGTCATTTGATTTGTAAGGCCTGACACAGACACAAGCATTTCTTTTCTTTTTTCTTTCTTTCTTTGCTTTTTTTTTTTTTTGAGACAGGGTATCTCTGTGTAATCCTGGCTGTAGACCAGGCTGGTCTCCAACTAAGAGATCTGTCTGCCTCTGCCTCTCAAGGACTTGTATTAAAGGCGTAGGCCACCTTCGCCCTAAATTCATTTGATTTGTGACTTCTAATTATTTTTATATGTATTTATGTGTGAAAGCTGGTGTACATGTGTGTTCAGGAGCAGGAACACCTGTGTACAAATACATATGGAGGTCAGAGGTCACCTTAGGGTGTCATCTTTAGGTGTTTTTACCTGGTTTTTGAGACAAGGTCTCTCAGTGGTCTGTGTCTTGCCATGTGGGCTAGGCTCCAGGGATGTTCCTGTCTCCAGCTCCCTAAACATGGTATTTCAAGTGAATATCCCTCCACTCTGGACTTTATTTTATATGGTTTCTGGTAATTGACCCCAGGTTCTCATAGTTAGACAGACACTTTACCCACTGAGCCTTCTCCCTAGACTCTGGTTTGTGACATTGACAAGCCCTAGTATGGTTTGACTTCATGTTTCTCGTCTATAAACCCGAGGACTCTGGTTATCTATGGTCTTTCAGTTCCCTCAAACTCTAAGACCATTCTGTTAGTATTATAGGATCTAAATGAATCTGAGCCCCACTTCTTGGTGGCTAGCAAATCATTGCTACTCCTATAATGGTGAGAGAAATGGGGCAAGATTTTAAGGGGGTCCCAGAAGTGGGGACTTCCCAGAGACATTTCCACATCATATCCTCAAAGGGAAAGAGATTAAGAACACTGACTTCACCTCAACCATTATAGTTTAGCAAGCTTTCCTCTCATTCTCATGTTCTCATTTTCTATGCTGTTAACAATTCAAAGTTTCTTACTTCGTCTTTTTATTTCCTTCCAGGTTTAGTTGAGTCAGTTCCTGAATATACCATGGTGTTCTACCCTTGCCCTTCTCTTTTGTATGTTGCAGCCAAAACTCACACCCAACCTCACAAAAGCTGTTTTCTCATTCATCTGAGACCCATCCACTAATCAGGCTTTGCCTCCCAATGGAACCCCTGATTAACCCAACTGTGACACCGTCTTTTGAATAGCTTTCCATTTCCTGCTTCTGATTTAGTTGCTGTGTGCGCACATCAGTCTCAATCGCTCCTGACTGATCTTAGCTGCTTCTGACCAGGACAATGGTTCCCATCTTTTCTCTAAATTGACTCACACATGTGTAATATTCTGGCTTTCTGTTCTCTGCTTGAGTTAATGATATGTGAAGGATTTCTCTAGACTTCGTTTCAGATTTTAAAAGATACACTTACCTTGTAGATAATGGCCTGCATTCTGATGACCTTGGGGTGAGGTGCCTTTGACAAGGAGCCTATTTGTCTGCCTTGTGCAATGACAGTCACTCAGATGTTTGATATAGGATGTCACAAGTGTAAAGTGAAGGTTCTGTATATTTTTTCGAGAAATTTATATTATCAAGTGAGACTCAAGTCTACTGCCATTTCTCAAGATGCCACCAGTCCACTATATTATGTTGGAAAATGTGTTCAAAATGGCTCTATGCTGCTGTAATGGCCAAGCCAAAATGTGTGTGTGTGTGTGATATGTCTGTATCTGCGTGTAGCAATCAAAGAACAGGATACAAATTTGAGAAGGAGGTGTGGTGGACAGAAAAGAGTTGGGGAGGAGGGGATATATATGGTCAAAACGCATTATAATTTTATATGAAATTATCATAAAATTAAAAAAGGCCAAGGGCTTTTAAAATTGGTCATACATATAAATGATTTTATTTCAAATAGTATGATAACTAGAGGCTTTCAAATCCTAATACAAAAATTGGTTCTGATTGCAGATGGTGATAGATACATATTCTTGACAAGGGAATTATATTTCTGTTATGAACATGCAAAACATGTATATGTTTATAAACGCTGGCTCTTTCTATCATACAATTAATCTCAGTATAATAATGAAAGCAATAGTGGAAGCTACATTCCCATACCGTCTCTCAAATGCCATGGTTAGTTTGAAATCACTGTTGTGCTTGAAAGGGAAGTGAAAAATGGCTATATTTCTGTATCTTCCCTTGGTTTTTCTATTTTTTTTAAAATGTTCTCGATCATGGCAACAGAATCAAGCAAAACATAACCTAGATACCAGAGCTACAGCTTTGAATGTGATCAGAAGGATCTTTTCTTCCATTGAGAGCATTCACCAACTATTGGTAGGAGAGAGAGGACTTCCATGGAGTTGAAGACACACTTGGAATAGAATGTTATGAACTTGAACCACCCATGAATATTTAAAGATTGTGACGACGTCAGCAGTAACCAAAGATGGCAGAATGAGCTCAGGAAGTCATATGACAGGCTATT
This sequence comes from Bramus lutescens, assembly GCA_001685075.1. Classification (NCBI taxonomy): domain Eukaryota; kingdom Metazoa; phylum Chordata; class Mammalia; order Rodentia; family Cricetidae; genus Bramus; species Bramus lutescens. Next base: position 9,562 of record LOEQ01003121.1, on the reverse strand, counting down.
TCTCCCACACCACAAGCTTTAATGTGTGCATCTAAGGATGATAGAAGAAAATTATGGCTGTCATGGATTCAGTTGCTCTAAGTGTCTGCTGTTGTCTTCTTCTTGACCACCCTTGGGGTTTGCTTGTGTTAGTATGCATCATAGCTGTGGTCCACAACTGTCCTAAATATTTTTCTATGCCATACAACCACTTTCCTCTATTTCCCATTACCCCTTCAACCACAATTACTTTCTCATAAAACTTTTTCAGAAAATTATAATTATGTTCATGTTATTTTTCTCTGAATAATTTTCATCAGATAAGCTGAATTCTAAAATCTAACAACTCTAGTGGATGAGTTGTCCATTTTTTGGTAGCTGACATTGCTTAAAATTTGGAAGTCTTTGGGGACATTAGTGCAGATGCGCCTGTCATATCTTTAAGTCTCCAACCGAGGAGAGACTCAGAGAGGTACAGTTCTTCCCAGAAGAAGCTGTAAGGACAGTTTTCAAGTCCTCCAGGTGAGAAGAGAATGAATGCTGCCGGCCATAGCAGAGGAATCACAATGCATGGACTTGTGATGTGTGTTACATCTTTGCTTACTTACATTGTAAACGGAGACAAGACCAAGAAAGCATTTAATGATTTACTTTTAAAACAATTGTTAGTTTGTTTATTATTTAGCGTGGGTGGTTCTTTTGCCTTCATGTGTGTCTGTATGTGCACCATTCCAGAGGTCAGAAGTAGGTGTTTGAGGCCCTGGTGCTCAAGTTATAGGTGGTTGTGAGCTGCCATGTGGTTATTGGAAACTGAACCCAGGTCCTCTGCAAGAGCATCAAGTAATCTTCACCTCTGAGCCATCCTTCCATCCTAGTGATCTTGTAAATTTATGCTCTCCTGATTTTGTTTCTCTGTGTAAGAGCCGTAGCTGTCCTGGAACTAACTCTTTGCTATCCTGATTTCAATAGCATTGCCAACGTGTTCAATGCTTGCACGTCTGCTTTGGAGCAATGACTAAGCCACACAGGATGATAAAGATACTACAGAGACAATATTAAACACTAGTTGTTTTAAGGATGTTGTGCTTTTGTTTAAAAAGAAATCCCCATCCTTTAAGTACATATCTGGAGATATTTATGAGTTGAATTATGTATTTCTGTGGTTGAATTTAACTTAACCTGTTAGAAAAGGTGGTAAACTAAGTGGTATATGATTACAAGTGAAATAAGATTGGCCATCAGTTAACAGTCTTTGAAGCTGGATATAGGTGAGTTTCTAATTTTTTTCCTCTCTGCTTAGTATATATATTTGAACATATCCACAATAAAAACACTGAATGACAGATATATTTTTTTTCTCCTTTTGAAAGTGTTAGTAACTGAAATTCCCAATCTGACACAGTACAGTTTTACTTGCAGTAAGTTAAGGTGGACATTAATGAGCACCGTGAGGACCAAGTGGAAGAAACGTATTGATTGATGTGAAGTGAGTTGCCTCACCAGGGATGGAGGTGGCTGTCCAGATACAAGGCAGGGGCCAGGTGTTACTATAAAGGCAATGCAGGTTGGCAGTGATGAGCTGTAGGGAGGCTTGTTGGGACTAAGAAACAGAAAAGACAGAATTTAAGTGGGTAAAATAGACTTGGGGACAGGGAGAGAAATGAATTGGTTCTATCTTCTTACTCCTTTCCCAGACCTAAGCATTTCCCTGACTCCACTGGCCCCATGGTTTGGGTTGTGAAGCTGATTTGTTTGCCATTTTCCTGCACTTGGAGAGAGTAGGGTGGAGATGCCATGAGAAGATTAACATCTCTGTTACCCACCTTCAAAATGGAAAACTCTTCACTCCTCTTGGAGGGCACTCAAGTAGAGGGTTAGGAGAGACCATGTTAGATGAGCTTCAGTCCAGAATTTCCACTGAAGAACCATCTTATTGACCTTCGTCTTGGCTTTAGCACATATGTTTGTCCACTGGCCCCCATGACGCCACATTTTCAAGTAAGATATTATATTTATTTTTATATTTACAGTTTACCAACATTGAGATTCATAGTCACCTCTACCTACCAAATACCTAACACAAAGTAAAAGTAGAAAACAAGAGAAAGGAAAGCACACCTTTCAGAGCATGAGTGTGACGTCTGAAGTGTGTGCTTAAGGTTTCAGAAAAAGAAAAATCAATCACTGGTGGGCAGCTTCAGGCAGCTTCAATATAAAATGTCCTAGGATCATAAATATCCTGAATGTATTCATATGCATGACTCTGGCACCTGGCAGGTGCAACTTATAAAGCTTGAAACAGTCTACATGTGGGCAGCTTAATTATAAATCTTTAAAGACCCACGTTTGTCATATCCTAGTGCATTTTTATAATGTGTTTTGTTGATGTGCCTTGATGCTTGCTTCAATTGTTCCAGAGTTAGTGAAAGCTGAGGTTTATGCTGGGCATTGCTGATTCTCATTACATCTGGTACCTTGGCTTTGCAACATCTCCGGAAAGAATGAGTTATCAAATACTGATCATAACGGTTGCCTGGGGCAAGTGAGTGCTTTCTAAGGTTTGGGACATCTCTGTAATGACGAAGAAAAATAGCCTGAACATTTATTTTAGGGGTTACAAATCACTTGTAGCTAGTAGGTGTATTTAAATATGCAGAATCTGTGTATAATAAAGATGAGCTAGAATTTACTATTTGTCTAAAATCTACTCTTTGGGCCACTAATTCTTGTTTATTCTTTCCATAACTTTTGTAATTGGTTTAGAGAACTAGCCTCAGGCAAAATGGTACAGTTAACAATTTGTTTATTCTCAGAAACTATCTGGTATCTTCTTAAATACAGACTTTTTTTTTTCCATGTTGGAAAATTTAAGTTGTGTTTGCTATCGGAAGTTAGAAAAGTTACAATTGAAAATGCAAGTTCCCAAAGGATATTTTTTTCCTGATTGTTCTCATTTGTAGAGCCTATTGTGATATGAGAAATATCATAGGTGCTCAGGAAATACTTGGGCATAATAAATGGGCATGCATAATTAGCATCATGATAAAGATGTTTGCATCCTTGATATTGGAACCTGTGAGTAAGCTACTTTCCATGGTAAAGGGGCAAGGAGGACTTCAGATGGAAAGTGGGTTGATAACCATCAGTGTTGGGGCAAGAACACTTTCCTAGATTATGCAGATGGAGCTAAGCACGGAAGACAGACCAAGAGAAGAACGTGAAAGAGATAAGGGGACCAAGAATGTTTCTCCATGCTGCCAGGAAGAGGCTGGAAGTCGGTGACACTCTGCAGCCTCTACTGCAGATAGGCAAGGGCATCCTGGAGAATCTTTCAGAAGAAATGTAGCCCAATGACATCTTGCTTTTATCTATTTTTTTCGGTGTACCTCTGTGTATGTGCACATGTGTTCACATGTGGAGGTCATTGATTGATATTAGACATCTCCTTCTTCTATCACTCTTCCTCCTATTCTTGTGACACAGTCTATCATTGGACTGGAGCTCACTAGTTGGCTGGATTGGCCCATTGATGAACTACAACACCCACCTGTGCCCATGCTCCTGCACTGGGATTGCAGAAGCAGGACTCTGTGCCTGATCTTTATGTGAATGCTGGGGATCATAACTTAGGTCCTCATGCATGCAAGGCAGGCACTTCACCAACTGAGTCATCGACCTGGCCTGGAATATGGATTTTATCTGACCTGTGACTTAGGTCAGATATTTGACCTAGAGAATCATCAGATAATTCACTCATATTTTCTGAAATCACAGACTTTGGTATTCTAGGAAAGGCACATTGAAGTCTTTGGAAACATCACCCACTCCCTGACATTTATAGTCTGATAAGTGGTGTCACAAATTTTAAAATCCATTAAGATATCCAATGATGAGTGTTCTGTGTCAACATCAAACGTCACAATGAGGAATGGAATGGAAATTTCCAGAGAAGCCCCAGCCTTCAATTTTCACTGTATAATTTGGCAGCTGCTCATAAAATTGATTGATCTACTTGGTACATCCTTTGGAACCAATAGTATATCTTGCCTTAGGACAAAAATAATTGATTTTTATCTCACCATTTTGTTGTTTTCCGGTGTGAGATAAATTAGTATTTTATGCATTTATAAATCACCCAGTAAGTAATATTTCTATGTTTCCAAAAGTTTAATCATCAGACTTCGTGACGAAATAGAGTGAGATCAGCTTTATGGGACCAGAGAACGCCAACTGCCTCCTGAAACTTTGGAATTAATGTTCATGAAATAATCTAGCAATGAAGTCATGAAAATTAATGTTGTTTTAAAAATCATTGAACACAGACAAGATCTTGATTGCGTTTTGTCAGCCGACATGATTTAATAGTAGTTTAGACACAGATAACTGTGTTGTCTTAAGGATGAAATAAGATCATCTGGAGTGTCCGAACATTGCCTTGTCGATGTAGGCTGTACTCAGTAAATATGAAGCAATCGACCTTGGAAAAGCTATTGTTTTCTTAATCATTTTTCGCTTGCAATTTTATGATTGACATATAATGTCTGAACCTATTTATGAAGTACCATGTGATACTTTGATTCTTACTTGCTTTGGCTAATGATCAACTATGAGAACACATCCATCACCTTCAAATTTAATCATTTCTTTCCTTCTGTTATATCTGTATGCACATGGAGGGTTAGACCTGTGCTCTTTGCCCTTAAATTCTGGTCTCTTAAAAATTATTTTAAAATGTATGTTAATTTTCCCAAAACTCAAAATTGCATTGCTAGCCATCATTAACAGATATCTGCCTCCAGTAAAGAGCTTGGCATTTTACTATCAGTCATTATTTGAGTGGATATATATTCTAAAAATCCCCTTAAACGGCAGTGGATAGCAATTACTTTCCAAGTTCCCACTCTGTAGCTTTAGCTAAATCAGCATCTTTCGGTGTCAGAAACATAGACATTTACCCGGAGAGGTCATTACAACATCGCCATTATTTTATCCATCCTCAGAAAAGCAGTGGCCCCATGGACAGCTGGGCATTCCCTCTATTCAGCAGTTAGCATTTCTTCAAGCATTGGTACAATAACCCAAATGGGGAATACAAGAAATTTCCTCTGCACCCCAGAATTCCATTCTCCCTGTCTGCAGAGTGATGGAGTGGTTATGAAACCTTCAGAAACGTTCTTTGAGTGAACCACTGATTGCATGGATTTGAAGAAGATGAAGGCAATAGCGTACATTTCTAGTGTTTTCAGAAACATGTCACTCACTGTTCTAAAGACTAAATGAACGCAAAGCCAGTAGGACACCTGAGCATTATCTCCCATTGCACGTGACAGGCTGTGTTGCAATGTTGCTTTCATGTAGTAACACCACTTCTCTGCTCGACAATTCTTAACCTATGGACTTTTTGCCCTTCTGGATCAAGAGATGCCTGTGATTCTTTTTTTCAGATTTTACATTTTTTCTCACCTAAGCTTAAACTAACAGAAACTTTACCTTGAGTTCCAAGTCCAGGTCTATAAGTCTGTCTCACTTCCTCTGCCTCCAGTGTCGATCCATTCGTTTTGTACACCATCTTGTGTTGCATGAGTTGATCTATGCTCTTTCAGCAATTTTTAGGAACAATTGGGAGGTAACCCGAACAATAGGAAATATGTTACAAGTATATTCATAGCATTATATATGTGTTTGTAAACCAAACAATAGAAAACATGTTCCATGTATATTCACAACATTACATACATGTATGTAAGCTCAAATAGTAATGTATTAGAATTTTGTTTCATATATAATCAAAGAGACAAATGCAAAAAATATGTTGTCACTGTTGTGATGAACGAAAAGGGACATTGCTAGATATCAGAAAAACTTGCATGTTAGGAAAGTAGTATGCAGTTAAGGGAATCATGAATGCTCATGTTAGACATTGCAATCAGGGAGGCTGAGACTCCATAGACAGCTGACATGTCCTGACTCGTGCAGACACTCCCATATATGCCCTGGAGACTCCTCATTGTGGGTGCTAATTGTGTTTACAACTGAGGCCAACCTCAAGGTATTTCTTCTGCAGTATTGATTGTGGCTTTTTCCTAGCCAGAACTTCAGCTGTACTCCTGATGTCAGCTTGAAGACCTCTTCTAGCCTTAGGTATTCTTTTCGCTATAGCACCCCCAACCCATGTGTTTTAGTTTGCCTCCAGTAGCTGCAGAAACCGAGACAAGAATTTGAATGGAAGCTCATGATATTTGATACTAAAAACTTTTTTTATTTTTATATTTATTATTATTAAAAATTTCCACCTCCTGCCCCCTCCCAATTCCCTCCCCATACCCCCTCCCCCTCCATTTCCAGTACAAAGAGCAGTCAGGGTTCCCTGCCCTGTG
>LOEQ01003120.1:304324-317763 GCA_001685075.1 Bramus lutescens | reverse complement strand
GGCCCCAAAAGATGAGCTCCTGACAAAGAAAGGCTCGGTAGAGTCTCTCCTGAGCTCCACCTGGGTACTCTGAGTTGAGGCCTGTAGGGAGGAGGGGAACACACAGGAATAACTACAATTACTCCCTATTTCCCTTCTTCGTAGTGTCTCCCCTGTCAGTGAAAATCAGGTGGCGTCCAGTGAGGGCTACGTTCTGTTCTATCAACTGATGCAGGAGCCACCGCGGTGCCTGTGACACCATCTTGAAGCCCGGGCACCTGTGAAAACCTTTTCAACACCCTTAAGCCCCCAGGCTCCCCATTTACCTCAGAGACGTCTATTTTTGTGTCTTTTTAATCGGGGAGGGGGGGTGGTTGTAGCTCCCATTATTTTTTTTATTAAGAAGCACCCTTTCACCTTGTTTCCTGTCCCATGTACAGAGCTCACCAGGCCCTTGACCATGTACAGCCCCCAGAACCTCTGCAGTCTCACTTTTTGTGAATAAATTTATTAAGAAAAAGTGATGTTCACGTTTATATTTGCGGATAAGAGGTAATGGATATCCAGCATTTGGTTCAATTGGAGCCTTTCTGGGGCCCAATTCCATCTCTGAACAGGCGGGGGCGCTCTCGGAGTAGAAGGAAAAGAACAGGGATTGAGTAGGCCCAACACTTGTGCCCTAACGGACAAGACAAACCTTGAGACTTGAAGCCGCGGAGAGGCCTAAAACTAGAGCGAAGGCATTGGCACGCCGGGTTTTGCCGGAGAGGGGAACTGCCCCTCGAGAGCAAGGCACCCAAGAACCCCTGTTGACAAACACTGGTTTCGTTGCCGGGTGGCTTTTGCTCCCGTAGGCCGACTGTTACTAACATCAAAGAGCTGTTTATGGAACCACCTCCCTACGGACTGGCCTCCAAATGTCTCTCTCCAACCAAGGCTCATGGGGCCCTCCCTCCAGGGTTCTCACCACAGGCCTAGGAAGCTTGAGCTGGGGAATGCTAACTCCGGATTCAGCTTTTCACTGCCTTGGCCCTGGGGAAGGCTGCGCCGGCTACTGCAACTAACTAGGATTAGGCAAAGAACCGGTTAACCTGGTAGCTGACTCTGGACGTAGGGGATGCTCCGCTGACAACGTCACTACCAATCCGGTGTTTTCATTGGTGGATGTACCCAGCACTCACCAATCCAGAGCCTACTTTCCAGGACCCACCAATCCTGAAGCAGTAAAGCGAAGCGCAGCTGCGGGCGGACTGAATGGAGTAGACGGAGAGTCGGAGGGACCCTAAAAGTTAGGGGCGGGGATCCTAGACTTGAATCTACTTGAATCTGCTCACCCCCTGAGGCTGGAGAAACCGGTGTGCTGCAGAATTCTGGCCCCCGGAGGGTTTGAGCTGGGAAGATAGCGCGGGCGTGGGCCTTATCTGCACACCCACAAGGAGCCACTGGTCCTAGGGCCTCTATATCACTCATTTGCCCTGGTTCCCCCTATCTTGTGGGTAAGTCCTGGCCTCTGAACGAAGACCTCGCTCTTCTACCAGCAAGTACACGCGCGCCCTGCCTTATATGCTCACAAATCAGTAAGTGCCCAGAAGTGGGGTACGGGACCAGTGGGGGTTTCTGCAGTTGTAAAACAGGGTGCCTCCGGTTCTGCCGGGTATCTTGACCTTTCCCTAGGCCTTTCAATGGGCCGGACTGTGATCGTGCTTGGAGGGGGTATCAGTGGATTGGTCGCAAGTTATCATCTGATCCGAGGCCCCTGTCCCCCTAAGGTGAGTTCCCACTAGAACCAAAGAAAGACTAATTTAAAACTCTTAACATTTCCCATAAAAACTGAATAGATTCTGTTCCCTGGAATATGAAGTTTCCCCTATCCCTAGTCCCTTTCCCCTGAACCCAGTGTCTCACTTTTGGCACCAGGTGATCTTAGTGGAGGGCAGCAAGCGTTTGGGAGGTTGGATCCGCTCAGTCCGAGGGTCAGATGGTGCTATCTTTGAACTTGGACCTCGAGGAATTAGGCCAGCTGGAGTGCTGGGAGCCCGGACCCTGCTCCTGGTGAGCTTCTTGTGGAACGTGTAGGACAGACAGGTGATGNNNCAAAGGGAGAGCGTGGCAGAGGGAAAGACATTTTTTGGGTCAGTTTTTCCTTAGTGTCTCCTCTTCCTGAGGGCTCGTGGAGAACAGGTTTCTGAGCTTGGCTTGGAGTCAGAAGTCTTGCCTGTCCCGGGGAATCATCCAGCTGCCCAGAACAGGTTCCTGTATGTAGGTGGTGCCCTGCACCCCCTACCCTCTGGCCTCAGGTAATGCTCACCTCCTAACTACACCTACCATCGCTCCCTGTCAGCCCTTCCAGCCACAGCGGTTAAATGAATGAAAATAACACCCAGGAGCTGGGAAGGTGACTCGGGGAGCTTTCCTTTCACCATGCCTTCCTCCATGCAGGGGGCTAATCCGCCCTTCACCCCCATTCTCCAAACCTCTGTTTTGGGCTGGGCTGAGGGATTTGATGAAGCCCAGGGGCAAAGAGCCTGATGAGACTGTGCACAGTTTTGCCCAGCGCCGCCTTGGACCTGAGGTGACACTGCTCAGACAGAGGTGGTCTCAACCCTCTCCCCTCCTAAACCAGCTGCTGTATCTAGGGATGTCCTCTTTCCCATTGCTCGGTGTTGGGAATAAACACCTTCCTTTCCTTCCCACCCTTTGTTTATAGCGGGAACACCCCCCAACACAAACTCTCTGCCTTCCTCATTCCCTCCCAAGCAGGGTCAATGGAAATCAGTCAGGTGGCTTATTCCTTGACCCCTCAGACCCAGTCTTACCCTTAAGGTGGCATCTTTAGCTATGGACAGTCTTTGCCGAGGAGTGTTTGCAGGCAACAGCCGTGAGCTCAGTGTCCGGTCCTGCTTTCCCAGTCTCTTCCAAGCTGAGCAAACCCATCGGTCCATATTACTGGGGCTGCTGCTGGGGGCAGGTGAGGGGAGGGGCATTGGCTCAAAGGGTGAAATATAAAGCCTGACAAAGTGAGGTACTTTGTACAAGGGGTACTATTTTGATAATATATATTTGTCTCCTTTTAGGACGGAGTCCACAGCCAGACTCCTCATTAATTCGTCAGGCCCGGACTGAGCGATGGAGCCAGTGGTCACTCCGTGGAGGGCTGGAGATGTTGCCCCAGGCCCTTCACAACCACCTAAGCAGTAAAGGAGTCACCATCTTCAGAGGCCAGCCAGTCTGCGGGCTCAGCCTCCAGCCAGAAGGGCGCTGGAAGGTAGGAGAACCCTCTGGAGTGTAGTAAACCTGTATCAGTGTTACTGGGTTTATTGTTGCTGTTGTTGTTATATTTAATATTGCAAAAATACATTTAGCAAAAAGTTTCATATGAAAATGTGCATGACCCGATTTTATACCATAGTCAAATAGGACCTCTGGGGAGGGATGTAGACTTCTCTGCTGAATATCCATCTCTTAAAACTTGGTCCAAGACTTTAAAGCATGTTTGCTCATGTGACTTCCATCCTAATATTCTGTGGCCCACTAGTTATTGTCTCTACACACCTCCCAGTCACAAGATTCATAAAGGCATCAAAGCCCTGCAACATTCTGTGGACATACCTGCCACCTTTTAATGTCCGTGATAACTTCTTGTCCACAAATTTCTTCTGCTATGGAGCAAGGGGGGTGGGGAGCTGAAGAAATAATTCAGCAATTAAGAGTACATACTGCCTTTGCAGAAGACCTGGGCTCCGTTCCCAGAACCCACATCAGGTGGCTCACCACTGCCTATATTTCCTGCTCAGGGGCTCAGACGACCTCTACTGGACTCCACAGACTCCTGCACTCGTGTGCGCACACACACATCTTTGTCTGAGTGGTTTAACCAGGTCAGGGCTGATAGCATTGGACTATTTTCTTGCCTTAGAGAAGCTCTTTTGATATTGGCTACCTCAGGTTCCTAAGCTTTGTGAACCTTCCTCAAACAGCCCTTATGGATATGAATAGAAGTAATTCTTTGGAGTGTCTGGGACAGGGAGAGGACAGCCCACCTTCATTGACCATTTCAGAGCAGCCACACTGGCCTCTTTCTGGTCCACCTTCTGGATTATGCAGAGGATTTTTGTTGTTCAGATGATATTGTCATTCACAGTCTTCATCCTGGGTCAATACCCAGTCTTTCCTGTCTCTTGGGTACCTGGGAAACTAAGAGTGAGGCAGAAAATCTCACTTACCTCTAAAATCCTCATAACACCGTTGTCTCTCAAATGTTATCACTCAGGTGTCTCTAGGGGACAGCAGTTTGGAGGCTGACCACATTATCAGTGCCATTCCAGCTGCAGGTAATGGGACAGTCCCTCCCTTTCCCTAACCACCAGGAGGTGATAGTATACCTTCCTATGCCAGCAGAACCACACTGGGTTCCTGAGCTGGTCATCCATGAGGGATTCCTATAAGACCAAGCTAGCCTACTATGAATGCCTCTGCCTGATCCCCAGTGCTCAGCAAGCTGCTCCCTGCCGAGGCTGCACCTCTAGCTCATGTCCTGAGTACCATCACTGCCGTATCTGTTGCTGTGGTGAATCTGCAGTACCACGGAGCTTGTCTGCCTGTTCAGGTAGGAGGAGGAGGAGGAGGAGGAGGAGGAGGGAGGACACAGGCTCAGTGAGAGCCCTTCTCTCCTGATCTACATTTTCCCCCCAGGGATTTGGACATTTGGTGCCATCATCAGAAGACCCAACTGTCCTGGGAGTCGTGTATGACTCAGTTGCTTTTCCTGAGCAGGATGGGAACCCCCCAGGCCTCAGAGTAACTGTGAGAGAAGGAAACTTTGCTTATAGTAGGGTTTCCAAGGACTCCTCTGTGCCTTAGTGGAGGCAAGGGCAGGATGGCCGATGCTGTGTTTCTTCACAGGTGATGTTGGGAGGCTACTGGTTACAGAAGCTAGAAGCTAAAGGTCATGAATTGTCTCCAGAGCTGTTCCAACAGCAAGCACAGGAAGCAGTTGCTACACAGTTAGGACTGAAGGAGCGACCAAGTCACTGCTTGGTCCATCTACACAAGGTGAGTTGAGATTCTTATTAGTTCCCCATTGAAAATAAGGACTAGCATGTTTATCAGTATGTCAACCAAGCGAGGCCTTGGAAATCAGTAATAAACTTGCCCTTACACCTTGTCTCTCCTTAGAACTGTATCCCTCAGTATACAGTAGGACACTGGCAAAAACTAGGTAAGCTGGGAAAGCGGCTGGGCTGAGGAAGTCAGAGCCCAGCTATAACATTCTTCTCATCCTTCCTAACCTTTCAGAGTCGGCTATGCACTTCCTGACTGCTCAAAGGTTGCCCCTGACTTTGGCTGGAGCTTCTTATGAGGGGGTCGCTGTCAATGACTGTATAGAGAGTGGACGTCAGGCGGCAGTTGCTGTCCTGGGCACAGAATCTAACAGCTGATTCCCCTTCTCCCACTCATGAAAATAAAAGTTGCTGGAACTTGGTTTGGTCTTGCTATTCTGTCAACCTACAGGCTTGTTGGGACCAGGGGTGGTGGGAGAGGATAAAATGTCCTGGAATGCAAAAGGCACAAGCAAAGATGAGACAAAGTCTTTTATTAGAAAAGATATCAAAATCCTAGCCCCCTGGGCCAAGACCAGAGGAGCTACTCCAGCATAGGCAGGAAATGCCCTGGAAGGGGCTTCCTCCACCAGACAGCTTCTTGGGAACCATAAATAGAATAAATATTCACAGAGGTCCCAGGAGAAGCCGGGTCACTCTTGGAAAAGAGTGACGTCCATGGATGAGGAAGGGGCTTGGGGTCCAGCCCTGCTCCTACCCCGGGGGCAGGGGACTCCCAGGATTCGTCATCACATAAAATGACAAGGATTCACAGTCATAAGCCCTGATAGGTGGCCCCTAGAAAGAGGAACCTACAGGTCTAGAGGAGCCCAGCTCCAGTCTAGCAGTGAGGAGAGGTCCCTGCCCCCCAGCCCAGCACTAGAGTTTAGTCCCGTCACATCCCTCCGAAAGCAGTGTGGAGCAGAGGGTGTGGGGAGCACAATCCCTCTGATTCAGTTTCATGATTAAAGTGGGCAAAGAAGAGTCAGTGTGAACCGTGGGGAGCTGTGTGGTTGGCAGTAGGCAGAGGGCCAGGCCTAACTGGGGGCCGGCGTTGCAGCATCTCTTGTCGGAAGGCCTGGGAGGAGCCCGGTGGGTATCGGGGACCAGAGGACCGAGGACCCCGAGGGTCAGTCCCAATGTCTGCAGTGATGTTGGTATAGAGAGGACCCAGCTCTCTAGCCAGCAACTGGTATGTCAGTGAGTTCATTCCATCTTGTGTCCAAGAATTCTGGGTGCGGATCAGGAGGTCAAATCTGAAGGTTAAAGGTTTAAGACTAAGATCTAAAAGGAATAGCCTGGAGTTTGGAGACCCCAATAACAACCCCCTTCCTACCTGTGGGGATTTTCCTCATTGCCTTTATCCCCTCTGTGCTTCACCATCTTATAATGTCCCACAGAGGTGGGTGGTCGAGAGATCTTCATCCCAGCCAGACGTACCCTATGAGAAAAGGGAGGGAGTCTTGGAGGAGCCAGGGTGGAAAAAAAACTGCTGGCAGGTGAATGAGGAAAGTAAAGACCATCAAGGAAGTGATGACATATGCCTGTACACAAAGAATAATTACCATCTGTCTGGCAAGAAAAAAAATAAATAAAAACTGCCAGGTACAAGAAGACAGGAGAAAATCAAATGGAAAGAAGGTAAAGTTAGCTGTACCCAAGTCAGCAGGGCCTAATGCCAGATGCCCTGGGGCCTTAAAAGAACTGGCAGAGATAGATATGTAACTCTTAGACTTCCTTTCTAAATGGCTCCTAGGAGTTGCCCTTGGAGTCTTGGGAGAACAGAGAAAAGGAGCCATTTTGTTTAAAGCATAGAAATGGCAGACCCTAAGCATCCACCTCTGCCTTTGGGCATTTAAACACACGTGACCACCGAGCTGCATCCCCAGCCCACAAGTCTTATTTAGAAGCAGTGTCTAAACCACCCAGCTCCTTTCCAGCTGCTGCCCTGTGTGAAACAGATGTGCAGAAGCAGGCAGATGCTCCGGACCTTAAACAAACCCGAACTTTGAAACATAAAAGCAAGGGGTGGAGGTAGTTTGACAAAGAACTGAAAAAATACATCTAGAATTTTCAGGGTGTAAGATTTACACAGAGATGAGAATTCACATAAAGATGTCATTACAGGGGACAAAAGGGGAGGAGAGGCAATGAACCCGGCATACCAAGCTCAAATACACAGCTCATGAAACTGGTTCAGGGGAGGCTAAAGGTAAGAATGTTTCACAAGCTAGGACATGAGTGGGCATTATGCCAGGTAAGAACCCCTCCCCCTTTTCCCTAAAAAAAAAAGGAAAGAAAGAAAGAAAAGAAAAAGTGATTCTGGGCTATATTGAGCAGAATCCCACTCCTCCGTTCTCATGGAAGCAGTCTCCACGTAAGCCTATCAAAATGAAGAGCTAACCTGTCTTTAGACCCCTTCTTGAGAGCTAGAATTCCATGTTTCCAGTTGATCTTAACCCTTTTCCAAGAATATAACCAACCAGATCTATCTAGAAAACTGAAATTTGACGGAACGGGCAGCAGTGGGCAAAGCCTGACCTGAGTAGACTAAGGTCAAAGGAAAGAACTGGTTCAGTGCAGAACCAGGAAGCTAAAGATCTGTGTTGAAAGACTGGCCAGGGTTTGGGAAAGAGGTGTAGTAAGAAGTCTGACCTGGTAGCAATGTCATCATCCTCACCACCCCAGCCCCAATATTCATTGGGGAAGCCGTTCATCTTCAGGTACTGGTCAGGAGTGAGCGCCGAAACCCCACCAAAGTACTGGGGGTACGGGAGGCTAGGGAGAAAAAGATCCTTGTATTTCACAAATTTGGAGAATCAACCCTACCCACAATCCCCTTAGCTCTCCACCTGCTACAGGGTTGCTTTCCTGTCTTTTGAGTGCTCTTCCATGCCCTCTACCTGTATCCAAACTTGTTCATGGCAACAGCAACATGGCGGGGTCCCCGGGGGTCGCACACATACAGGTTATGATCGTTTTCTGGAAGGAGGTCCACGTCATGTAAGAACAAGCAGTCCCATTCTTCATCGCGCAGGGCTTCGCGAACCCCAACATTCAGTAGCTTTGCCCTATTAAACGTTCCATTTCCAGCCTAGAAGTCAATGACGGGGACCGGGCTCAGCATGGAGAAAGCACTCTGTGCATGAGTGCTGAAGTGAAAAGAGGAAGGATCTAAGTGGAATATGGGGCCAAGCGAAGGAAGAACAAAATAAACAGCTGAGCGTGGCGGTACCTGCGTGTAATTCCAGCACTCAGAAGACAGACAGGAAGATCTTAGGTAGACTATAAGCAAAACAAGGGCTGGAGATGTGGCTTAGTTGGTAGAGTGTTGCCTAGCATTCATTAAGCTCTGGGTACAATCCTCAGCACCATATAAAACCAAGCATGGTATCGTGTGCCTGTAACCCCAGTGTGGGAAAGTAGATGTAGCAGGATCAGAAGTTAAAGGTCATCCTGAGCTACATAATAAATTCTTAGGCCAGCCTGGGCTACATGAGACCCTATCTTAAAAAACAAAACAAAGAGGGGCTGGAGAGGTTTAGAGGTTAAGAACACTGGCTGTTCTTCCAGGGGTCCTGATTCAATTCTCAGCACCCACATGGGGGCTTACAACCATCTATAATGAGAGACAATGCCCTCTTCTAGCCTGTAGGGATATATGCAGGTAGAATACTGTATACACAACAAATAAACAAATCTTTAAAAAACAAAACAAAGAAAAAAATCATAGAAAAAATATAGGAGAGTAGGAATAACCTAACATAATAGGGAGACAGACCTAACAGAAAAAGAATGGGACTAACAAAGTTGAAAGAGGAAGGCTCCAATGATCTATTGTCTAATCCTTTTACAGTTATCCCACAGACCCATTAGATGAGAAGAGGCATTTATTTGAGGCTTTCTTAACATCAAAGAAAGAGGAAGGAGCCAGGTGTTGGTGGCAGACATCTTTAATCCCAGCACCTGGGAGGCAGAAGCTGGTGGATTTCTGTGAGTTCAAGGCCAGCCTGGTCTACAGAGTGAGTTCCAGGAGAGCCAAAACTACGACACAGAGAAACCCTGTCTCAAAAAACAAAACAAACAAACTAAATAAAAAAAATAATAACAAGAGTAAGGTGGAAAGTGGGGATACCTGGTGGATGACATAGATGCCATATGCAAGCTGTTGGCGCTGTAGGAAGGGGTGCAGGTGATACAGCAGCAGTCGCAGATGGTGCTCCCTGGCACGATGGGGCACAATTATGGCCGTTCGGGAGCGCGACTCACATTCTGCAGGACGGTACCGGCCCCCTGGTTCCACCCGGGGATTCCGCTCCACAATCTCTGCTAGTGATGGCACTGGGCTGAAGGATACTGACACAGGACCCACTGTTGGTAGGGAAAGGCAAGTTCAGAAATTGGAGACACGAGGAGAAAATGGGCATCAGAATCTGAGAATACCTCTGGCCAAATAGCCTGATTCAGGGCTCATTTCCCCCAAGGACTCACTCAAAAATCTAACATGCCTTGGATTTCCCTTCATTAAGACAGCTCCGCAAAGCCTAAAGCTGCAGGCAGGCTCCTTACCTTAGACTACTTACTTTCTTATTTTAGGGTTATATAACTTTCTCTTGTCCCACACTGAAGCTACAGGAGATGAGCAAAAGGACTTCTACCTAATAAAGCCAAGACTCATCTACAAGAGAAGTAATTCCCACCCTGGGGCATAAAGAGCCCATAAAACGGGCAGGCAGTGGAAAGCTTGGGACCCAAGAGCTTAATCTAACCTCTGAATTCACAGACCACTCTCAACATGAGCCCAGCTTAGAATACACTAACCTGAGTCTCAATTCATGCCTGTCCAAGGCTCCCTGCCCTTCACCTTGTTCTCTTCTTCACCTTCTTCCCTTGGTACTCACCTAAGAAAGGAGATCTTTCTGGACAGTAAGGCAGAGCTTGAGCTGGAGGAGCCCCCGCTGCGACAGGGGAACCAGGCAGGTGACTGAGGTTACTATAGACATCGCGGGGATGAGAATAATCAAACGTTGGGCCCTGATCTCGACCAAACAGGGCACTAAGGCTTCTGAAGCCCCCAAGTGACAGATACATCATAACCGCCAGCTGGGAGCCCACAAGCAGGGCCAATGTGCATGGCCTCTCCAGTAGCCTCCGCAACATCCTGACTTGAGGGCTTGGGAAAGAGTCAAGAGATTTCTGGAAGCAAGCAGGAAGGCGGAGAGCAAGGCAGCGGAGACATCAGCGGGTAGAGATGAAAGCGGTGCCGAGAGGAGGAAGAAAAAATGGGAGAGAACAAAGACACAAAAAGAACACTGCTGTAATCAAACAAGGAAGAAAAAAAAACCAGGCCAGAAGGTAGCCAGTCATTACCAGTCCTTAATACAAGTCACTAAAACTCAAGTTTCATTTTCATCCACAGAACCCACTTTCGGTCTCCACTCTCAAGAAAGTTTACATCATTCAAGTCCCAAGTCCACTTCAGAAGTCTTTAAAATCCAATCTTACAAAAGAGACAGACGCACCTGTGTTCAAGCTGTCTTCTTCCGGATCATGGGGGTTCCAGGAGGTCCCCGGGGAGCAGAGAGGGGAGGCATTATCTAAAATTGGAACTGCCACAGAAGACTGAAAAAGGCATTCCAATAGCCAGCGTGGGACCAGCGGGGACGGACGTGATCAAGGAGAACCAGTGACCTGTACAGCAGAGTTCACAATCAGGAAGAAACAACTTTCCCATCATGGTGAGTGCGGGAAAGTGATTGGAAAAAGAAAAGGTCAAGTCTCAGGCTCCCTGCAGCAGAGGGGCAAGTGTCAGATCTGTACCTAACTCTGTACCCCAACAAATTTGTTTTGGGGGGAGGGGGACAGGAAAATGGATAGAAGTACAAAAAAAAAATTCAAGAGGCAAGAGAGTCGTGACAGGACCTTGGCGTGGCCTAGAAAACACTGGAAACAGGTTCTTTCGGTTCTTCACGTACCAGGGAGCGCCTCCGCAGGTGCAGGGTGCCTGACCACCTGGGAGCTGCAAGCAAGCAGCCCCGGAGCGAAGCCCAGAGAAGGGTGCGGTGGTGTCCTTGTCCACCTCGCTCCAACCCTAGTGGGGGTGGGGAGGCGAGCTCTAGGTGAAGTGAGAAGTAGAGAGCGAGGGCCAGGGCAGACTCGGCCCAGGATACCTGGGCCGGCTCACCTGGAAGGGCGTGGTCAGCGCTTTGCGCGCGCGGGGGACGGGGATTAGAACCCCATTCTTTTCGGGCACGCCCATCCCATCTCAGTCTCTTGTGTTTGTCCCTACCGTGCAACGTGAAGGCACCGGCCCGCGTCCACATTTCCACCCGAGACCCTGTCTGTGCTCAATCTGGTTTTGCAGCCTTTACTCAGAACTTCTCCTCCCCGCCCCCCGACCTCCCGATCCTTTCTCCGAGGACTCTGCCTCCGAGGTTCCAAGCCCACCATACCTGGTCTACTCCCCGTCATCACCGCCGCTCGGACAACCGGGCAGATATTTCCGCCGCCATCTTGGAAGGCCCGCGTCCCCCGCCCCGGGCGCAGTGTCCCGCCTCGCTCTAGCGGGTAAGCGCAGGGGCCCAGCAGCGCCCGGCCTGTTAGCCCAGGTGCTGGCGACCTGTACCGTGGAGAAGCTCGCTGGTGTCTCGGAGGAGTCCCAGAATCCCGATCTTCCTCTCTACCTCACAGTCTCTTTACGGGGCTCCACTGCTCACGTCGGAGCACAGCAGCTCATAGCCCTTGTTTCTCAGTAGGGCTGAGAACCAGTTTCTGGTGCTTCGGACGACCTCATCCCCAGGGCACGCTGAGCCCTTTCCCAAGTGTGTCAATGGCGCCCCCTGTAGCCTAGTGCATCGAAGTTGTTACTCTCAAAGGCTACTGTGACAGGCATTTGTATCCCCGTGGTTAACACGGAAGCAGAGCACGTGGACGGAAAGGCAGCGTGGGCTCTGTTGTAAATACGCTTTCCTAAGTATTAGACTAAAATGAACGCTACGACGATGTGCAAGATATTTAATCCAGTGGCGTCTATCAGACCATAGTTTATTATTTCTTAGGAGCAAATTTTCATAAAAGGAAACAATAAAAAGCCAATTACGGCGTTTGCCTTAAAAAGTGCACTGTCTCCTCTCTGTGTGTGTGTGTGTGGTGGGGAGCTACAAACAACATAGTGCAATGATCATGATGACTCGAAGGACACCTCAGCCACCGGTGGTGCACACCTTTAATCTTAGCACTCGGGAGGCAGAGACAGGCCTACCTCTGTGAGTTTAAGGCCAGCCTGGTTTACAGAGTGAGTTCCTGGATAGGCTCCAAAGCTACAGAGAAACCCTGTCTCGAAAAACCAAGAGAGAAAAGAAAAAGAAAGTACACCTCATTCACATGTGGCAATGCTGGCAAGCTTCTCAAAGGTAGTCAGTCATGTCTAATGGGAAGCCTGAAGGACTTGTCTACAGCATATCTTGCTTTAAACACTGTTTTCACGAAAGCTACCTTACACCTCAGTATAGGTAAGTGGCCTGCACGCAAATTCTGTCTTGTCTAGCAAACACCTCTTGGAGAAAAACAAAGCGAAGTATTTGTCTCCATTTTCTCATTCAGTTTTATATTCATCTGTAAACATGTGCTCTGTAAAGTCAATTCCTTCATCATTTAAGCAGTATAAACAAATGCTCCCTTTGTATATGACTATTAAAAAATACTTTGGGGGGAGGTTTCAAGACTGGGTTCCTTTGTGTTTGTTATCCTGGCCGTCCTAGAACTCAGTCTGGCCTTGAACTCAAAGATCCACTTGCCTCTGCCTCCCGAGTGCTGGGATTAAAGGTGTGCAGCCACCACCTGGCTAGGCCCTCTTTTTAACTAGACCTTATCTTTGGTGGCCCTATCTTGGTACTGCCTAAACAGTTTTAGCCAGAAAGAATCCTGCCAAGCCAGATAAGCAAGAGTTGTACCACCGTCCCCATGCTTTCTGATCGTCCCTATCTGCCTTCTGCAAGAATCCTGTCAAGGCAGTTCACCAAGTATCCCTATGTTCTTCATGTCATTTTGAGGCCGAATAAAGACTCATTTGACTCATTGTCAGATTTCCTAACCCTGTTCTCCCTGCTTCCCTCATCTTTTTTCCTTTTACGATCATCCTGAAGAAAGTCTCTCTAACCAGCCGGGCAGTGATGATGCAAGCCTTTAGTTAGTCCCAGCATTTGGGAGGCAGAGGAAGGTAGATCTCTGTGAGGTCAAGACCAACCTGGTCTACAAGAGCTAATTCCAGGACAGGCTCCAAAAGCTACAGAGAAACCTTGTCTCAAAAAAACAAACGAAAGAAAGGAAGGAAGGAAGGAAGGAAGGAAGGAAGGAAGGAAG
>LOEQ01003120.1:286619-303321 GCA_001685075.1 Bramus lutescens | reverse complement strand
TACAATTTGTGTGTTGTTATTTCAGGGTATAAGCTAGCCGTGCGTGAGCTGGGCAGACGGAAAGCAGGCCTGCTTGCCTCTTTTCTACAACCCTGGTTTTAACTCAAGGGCAAGAAGAAGGCATGAAACTGCTCTGACCAGAGTGCTCTACTCAGAATATTTCTCTGGTGGAGATGTGGAGCATCATTAAAGTGGTCAAGACTGAAGCTGCATCTCTAGCTCTGTGGTTGTTTACTTAGGCTTGGCAACAAGTAAAAAGACAGCGGCAAGAAGGCTATGCAGGCAGTTACTATAGAAATCAGCAGTGAGATAAAGCTTATGCAAATAATGTATTGTTGGAGCTAGAGAGACAGTTTGGTGGTTAAGGGCACACATTGCTCTTGTGGGGTTTGATAATCAGCAGCTTTACACAGTAGCTCACAGTCGTCTGTAATTCTAGTACCAGGGTTCCAGTGCTGTCATCTGGCTTCCCAGGACACCAGCCATACATGTGGTATGTGGTACCCATATATATACATGCAAGAAAAACACTCATACACATAACTAAATCTTTTTGTTAAGAATAATGTAAGTGGGTGTTGTGGTACATGCGTTTTATTCCAGGCAGAGGCAGGTGAAGTCAACCTGGTCTACATAAGTAGGCTCCAGGCTAGCCAAGGCTATGTAGTATGAAATGGTGGTCCAACGCGGTGCCCAGATTTCCACGTAGGGCCTGAAAAAGCTGAAAAAAGAAAAAACTCCCCTCCCCCAATGGATACAGCCCCTTTAAGAGGCTGTGCCATACAGCGAACACTTGAGTAGCTCGCACATTAAGTAGAAACAAAAAGCTAAGTAAAAACACTTGCCACAGGGCGGGCACCAGCTTCCTAGAGCTGGGGTGGTTGAATTCAGTTCTTGGTTAAATGCTTAAACAGGTTTAAGTCTCACAGACCGAGAAGGGGGTGGAGCCAGCCGCCAGAGCCACAGCAGAGGGCCTAGCTACCGCTTAGCAATTTAAGGTTTGGCTCACACAGTCATAAAAGGCTAGAGACACACAGTAAAGACAGGTACCTGTGGGGAAAAAACCCTCTAAACAAGTTACAGTGTGTTTAAAAATGTGCATAGGCTTAAGAAAGAAAAGAAAATGGGTATAAACAAGTATAGAAAAAAGTAAATATTTTGTAAATAATAAAGTCTTTAAAGAGAGAGGAAAGCAATGTAAAGGGGGGGAAAAGCCACGTAAAGATGGGAACTACATAGGGAGTCTGGATTTGTATGCTGTTACTGATTTCTTTTGCTTATTTATTATAAAACTAAAGAACAAAATGTAAGACAAAAACCTGAGGTGGGTTGCAAGCTACCAACGAAAAGCCCCGCCCCTGCAGCTTTAGGGTTCAAAAAGCCTGTCCTCCGCCACTCTGCCTCTTGTTATGTCTCCAATGAACACCCCATCTCTTGAACCAAAATGATCCTCTCAGTTGGCTAGTGGGCCAATGACAGAACTCCCGTAACATTTTTCCCTTTTTGTGTAATTAAGGAAAGGCTTGGTGCTAGAGAGATGGCTCAGCAGTTAAGAGCACTGGCTGCTCACCCAGAGGACCAGGGTTCAATTCCTATCACCCGATGGCAGCTCACAACTATCTGTAACTCCAGTTCCAGGGAATCTGATGGAGGGCCATATTATACAGGACCGTATTTCTACATTGTATGGCGGCCAGAATTTCAGGCCAGTTTGCCCCTGCCACACAGGAGGTAGTCACCTAACCTTTTGAGACAAACTGACGCCATCCTAGACAAAGGGTCAGGATCTGCTAATGTCACTCTGCTCCTTCTTTGTAATTTGGGAGGACGCCTGGGAAAGAGGCGATAATTCAGTTTACGTAGCAGAGCAGTCATAGACAGGAAGACATGACAAACTGGGCATAGAAAGGTGTGAACGTGACCACAGTCATTCTCCCGGCTACCTAGGAAAGAGAATGCTAATGAACTTCTCCCTCCGTTTACGTTTTGATATAAAAGCTGTTTGGAGAATAAACGCAGGTGGATTTTCAGGATGCGATCTCCAGGATTTCATGAAGGATCCCTGAAAACTCCCTCCCGATAAAGTCATGTAAGTTGTGTCTTTATTCCCACGCCTCCCCTCTGGTCCGTGAAATAATTTATGGCCCAGGCTGGTCCCGGACCATGACAATCTGGCATCTTCATACCAAATGCACATAAAATAAAGTTAAATAAATATTTAAAAGAAGGAAAGGCTCTAATTCTAACATAGTAAAACTATTAACAATAAGAATTATTATTATCCAAATAGAAAGGAAAGGTAATAACCTTAACAAAAATGGAACTACATACAAGAACAATTATCAAGTAAGAAATACATTCTCAATGTCCAGTTCATAAATAATTGGCAAATTTATTTATTACATAATTAAACAAGCTGTATAGCTACCACTATATAGGTAATACCTTAAGCAAAAATGGAAACAGATGTACAGTATAAGGAAAATAACCTCAAATTTGTAACAATATGCGAAAATATCTTAAACAGGAGTAGAAACATATATACAGTGTAACAAATAACCTTAAATTTATATCAATATACAAAAATCTATACCAATGTAAATTATTTAAGTCTACTTATTTATTTTAGTTTGAAATTAGATTCAATAATCTACCATTTTATCTTATATCTATACCCCCTTTTTTTGACTGTACCCAATAACAGCTTGTAAACAACCCCACTACATGATGACAAATATCCATAACCGAGTAAAAGACCTCTTGGGAATGTGGGTATTGTGTTCTTAAAATTACTTCCTGTTGTCTGGGGGGGGGGGGATGCTTCCCTAAGGGACCCTGAAAAAAATGAAGCAACAGTGAAATCCTGGGAGAGTTAGCTGTATCATTTGTCGCCAGCTTCTGAGTAATGGGAAAGTGTAGGGCTTATCTGAAGTACTGGCTGGAGTAGTACCTGAAGGTGGATCATCTCAACTAGCCACCTTGGAATTATCCTGAGCAGTTTGCAGCCCAAAGCCAATCTTTAGGTGGTTTTTATCAACTTAATGGCATTATCACAATCCAGGTAGAATTGTCGTTGTGGGGCCCCATCATCTTTTTTGGAGACTTCAGAGATTGTTGTTAGGAATGTTTATCATTAACTGTAGAAAAGTTAAACATATTAAATATCATATGCTATAAATTAAAGGACTATGATCTACTAAATACACCTGGGGTATCCAGACTTAATTCCTAAATAGCTGTTTAAACTCAGGCCTGAACTCACATACAGGAAGCTACATGAAGCCTAAGGTTAGAATTAGTTAGTACTTTATAATAACATTAATATCAAAGCAAAGTTTATATTTTGAGATACTTATACCTTCAAAAAAAGTTTTAAAGAGTCAAAATAAATTGGAGGGGTATGAGATTAGTGACAATACAATAGTCTCTAGATTTTAGTTTTCTTCTGTCCCATACCAAGTGGCTCTTATATGAGACAGAGACTTTGAATTTTCATTTAGCAGACATTCTTGGGTTTAGAGAAAGCCACACTCCAGCTCCAAAGCCAGCCTTAGTTTGGAATTGAGTTGGATTACATAAAGACTACCTGTTTAACATGTCTGTAGAAACCAGCAAAAACAGACATTTTGAAGGTTTATGAAATTTTATTCTATAGGAAGTGCTCTATACCATTGGGCCAGATTACTTTTCCTGCTACTTTTCTCAGATGGTTCTCCCTTATTTTTTCAAAGATTCATCTGCCCAAAGCTCTTCAGATTCTTCAGTTGGATGTTTTTATTTTCTTGGGAAGACAAAATCAAATCCCTGTCCCTACCTTAATTTGGTGAGTTTTCTCTCTTGTCAGGTTTAATCGCCACATTGGTTGATGAATTATCACCTCTTCTAATCAAAAGGTCTCTCCTGTTTCGAATGGAATCCTTGTCAATTTGACAGTATCCATACTTTTCCTGAGGAAAAGTAAAACCTCTTCCCCAACGTAACATTTTCCACATCTTTAAAGTATACTGGCTGATTCAGTTCAGTGCTTTTTTTTTCTGTTATCTAAAGTCTCTCTGCACATGTTGTTCCCCTTTTCTTAGCATTTAAAAAGTTTAAAATCAATAAATTATTGTGCAACCTGATTCTAGGGGTCATTATTACCCCTTTTGCTTATTAAGCATTTCTTTTTTTTAAAAGGATTTATTATGTATGCAGTGTTCTGCCTGCATTTATGCCTACATGCCAGAAGAGGGCACCAGATCTCATTCTAGGTCGTTGTGAGCCACGGTATAGTTCTAGAAATAGAACTCAGGACTTCTGAGCCATCTCTCCAGCACTTAAGCATTTATTTTAAAGTACAATTACAACTTTCTATAACTGCTTATCCTGTAGGATTTTATGCTATACCTGTACTATGTTTATGTTGTAATATGCAAAAAAGCTTCATTTTGCTAGAGGCAGATGCTGGAACATTGTCAGTCTTAATTAGTAGAAGTATACCCATGATGGCCATACCTTCTAATAGATGTATAATTACAGAATCAGCCTTTTTAGAACTCAAAGTAGTTTCCCACTGAAATCTTGAATATGTATCTATGGTATGGAGTACATACTTTAATTTTCCAAACTCTGCAAAATAAAACACATCCATTTGCCAAATTTTGTTTCTTTGAGTACCTTGGGTTGATTCCTGCAAGTAGTAGAGTTTAGTTATACAAAGAACAAGTAGAACATTTTCTTATAAGTTCCTTGGATTGTTTCCAAGCGATAAAAAATTCCCTTTTCAAACCCTTGTTATTAACATGGAGTTTCTTATGAAATGTTGAGGCTTCCAGCACATTTCCTAGCAATAGCTGATCAATTTCATCTTTACCTTGTGCTAGAGGGCTTGGTAGACCTGTATGGGATCTGATATGTGTAATATATATGGGATGATTCCTATTTCTGGCTATTTACTATAATTGTATAAATAATGAAATTAATTCTGAATCATCAGGAATAAGTTCAGCAGTTTAAACACGTAAAACAACTCTTTCTGCATATTGAGAGTAAGTATACTAAGAGTTTCTGAAAAATCTAATAAGACCACAAGAATCGCCTATAATTTTGACTTTTGAATAGAATCATAAAGGCTTTGTGCCATTTTAATTAAATTTCTTGATTCATAACCTGCTTTTCCTAATTTATTTGCACCTGCATAGAATGTAGGGGCTCCAGATCTTGGTGTTCCCCATATAATGTGAGAAAGCACCCAATTGGTTCTTTTTTTAAATTGAATTCTCTTGGAGATGCATGCTGTTAATCTTTTCCAAAAATTTATTGCAAACTTTTTGCAAGTGTTCATTTTCATTCCATAAGTAGGAAACTTTAGCATTAGTAAAAGGTATGACAATTTTTGTTGGGTCTATTCCTGTTCATTGACAAAGTCTCAATTTTCCTTTTTTAATTTTTTTTAAAGATTTATTTATTATGTATACAACATTCTGCCTCTATGTATGCCCGCACGCAAGAGGAGGACGCCAGATCTCAGTACAGATGGTTGTGAGCCACCATGTGGTTGCTNCATGTGGTTGCTGGGAATTGAACTCAGAACCTCTGGAAGAGTAGCCAGTGCTCTCTGAGCCATCTCTCCAGCCCTCAATTTTCCTTTTAGAATCAATTCAGAAATCTTTTTTATATAGGTCTTTAAATTATTTTGTTCTGTTTGCGTGACAAAAATATCTATTGCAAAATATTATCTTCTCTCTGCATAAGAATTCCAGTGGAGGAAGGCTGGAGAGATGGCTCAGATGTTAAGACCACTGACTGCTCTTCCAGTGATCCTGAGTTCAATTCCCAGCAACCACGTGGTTGCTCACAACCATCTATACTGAGATCTGATACCCTCTTCTGGCCTGCAGGCATATATGCAGGCAGAACACTGCATACATAATAAACAAACAAATAAATAAATCTTATAAAAAAATCCAGTAGGCATGCCGGGCATTGGTGGCACACTCCTTTAATACCAGCACTTGGAAGGCAGAGACAATTGGATCTCTGTGAGTTCCAGGCCAGCATGTTTTACAGAGTGAGTTCCAGGACAGGTTCCAAAGGTCCAGAGAAACCTTGTCTCAAAAAACCAGAGAGGGAGGGGAGGGGAGGGAGGGAGGGAGGGGGAGAGAGAGAATTACAGTAGGAGAAGAGGTAGAAGGTGGAATAGCTAGAATACAATCAAGCTCTGGATTCAAGTGACCCACATGTGCATCCTGTAATTCTTTTTCTACCATAGCCAATTCTCTTTCAGCTTCAGCTGATACTTTTCTTGGACTAGTTAAGTCCTTGTCACCTTGTAAGGTTTGAAATAAATTACTTAGTCCATAAGTTGATCATCCAATTGTCTGCCATAGCCAGTTAATGTTTCCCAGTAATTTTTGAAAGTCATTAAGGTTCTGCAGTTGATCTTTTTGTGGTTGAATTTTTGTAAACCTATTTTATAGTCTAAGTAATCAATAGAATCTCCTCTTATATTTTTTTTAGGAGCAATCTGTAATTCCCAGTAAGGTAATATTTTCTTTATTTCCTTAAACATTTCTTTAAGGTATCCATGTTTGAGTCAGCTAATAAGATATTGTCCATATAATGATAAATTGTGGATAGAGGAGAATGTTTACAAATTATTTCCAACTGATCTCTTTACATGGGAACATTTCTGAGATGGGACAGTAAATGTTACTGCTGTGGAATATTCCTTTACACTGTGTGAATATGTGTCATTGTGATTGGTTTAATAAAGAATCTGGCTGATTGCTGAACAGAGTAAGGTTAGGCAGGAGAGCCAGACTATGAGAAAGCTGGGAGGAGGAAAGGAATTGCCAGCCAGGTGCAGAGGGAGCAAGGGATAAACATGCCATAAGTAAAGGGGCTGCAGTATGACAGAGCATAAATAAGGAATAAGGGTTAACTTAAAATATAAGAGCTAGTTATTAATAATCCTGAGCTATTACTTGAGCATTTATGATTACTTTAAGCCTCAATGTTTTTGAGAGTGACTGTGGGACAGGAAAACTCCACCTACATGTTACAACTAGTTTCCCAGAACTTGACCATTATCTCAGTTTTCTCTGGGTCACCTAAAGATGCTGTTGCCCACAGACAAAATAGAAAGTACTCTTTTTTTTTTTCCAAGACAGGGTTCCTCTGTGTATCCCTGGATGTCCTGGAACTTTCTCTATAGACCAAACTGGCCTCAAACTCACAGAGATCTCCCTGCCTCTACCTCCCAATTGCTGGGATTGAAGGCATGTGCCACCATGCCCAGCTAGGAAGCAGTCTAGAGAACACAATGCCCACATTTCCAAGAGGTGAGGTGAGTGATTTTTGGTCATTTGGTGGGTTATGGATATTTGTCATTGTGTAGGGGAGATATAGGAATATAGCATAAAAAGACAACTATTAATCTCAAATATTTTACATTAGTATGGATTTTAGTTTATTGACACAATTTTAAAGTTATTTGTTATACTGTATATATGTTTCTACTTTTGTGCTTATGCAGCTCATTTAAAAATTTAATGTATGATGAAGAAATAGAGGAGAGGCAGGCGGTGATGCTGCACGCCTTTAATCCCAGCACTTGGGAGGCAAAGGCAGGTGAATCCCTGTGAGTTTGAGGCCAGCCTGGTCTACAGGAGCTAGTTTCAGAAAAGCTAGAACTGTTACACAGGAAAACCCTATCTCAAAAAACCAAAAACAGAAAGAAAGAAAAGAAAGAAAAAAAGAAAGGAAGGAAGGAAGGAAGAAATAGAGATGAATAGTTAATCATCTATAATAATCAAATTTGTAGTCATATTAGGTATGTTTTCAAGGTTAAACTTAAGTATTTTAGATAAGTGATCTTCAAATGTTTCAGAGACCTACAGAATACGGCAATTAAGATGTTTAATAGCCTAAGGATTTTCATGACAGTGAGACACATCTGTTCCTGGTAAGCACCAATTCACTTTTGGAAAGGATGATAGGCATTGAAGAACCTTCATATGGAGTTTACTTTAAATCATGCAAAAACTAGCCATCTGGGCAAGAAACTGCCCTTGCCTTGACTGCTTATAGATGTTGTACAAACTGGACAAGCAGAACCCAAAAGAAAAAGACTGCTAAGACTAAACTTGTCCTTCAAAATTCCTGCTTTGCAGAAAAGTCTGTCAGATATTCTTCAGGACACAAAGGGAAGAGACTACTGAGCTTTGCAAAAACAAGTTAGGATAGTCCTTCAGGATTCCTTCTTCAAAGAAAAAGTCTGCCTGGAATCTGAAGATGGATGCCCCAACATTACAGAGGAAACTTGGGTGATTATCCAGGCAGCCAGAAGTCTTAGTTGTTTCTATAGTTCTGGAAGTGACTTGTATTATACTTCCTATTTACTCGAGTAATATTATATCCTTCTGGGTCTTTGATGGAGTTAAAGACTAGATAGTTATAATTTTCCCTAGTTATGAAAGGTGAATTAGGTACAAAACTTTGGGCTCACAAAAACAGGATAAATAATAGAGTATTTTTTCTAAATTTGCCAAATACAAATAGACTGGATATTGTAAATGTAGTTCTTAATTGATAATTATTCTTTTTTAAAAATTTACTTATTTATTATGTATACAGTGTTGACATCAGATCTCATTATAGATGGTTGTGAGCCACCATGTGGTTGCTGGTAACTGAACTCAGGACCTCTGGAAGAGCAGTCAGTGCTCTTAACCTCTGAGCCATCTCTCCATAATTGTTCTTATCGTATAGAGATGTTGTGGAATATTACTTTAACTATGTAAAGATGT
This sequence comes from Bramus lutescens, assembly GCA_001685075.1. Classification (NCBI taxonomy): domain Eukaryota; kingdom Metazoa; phylum Chordata; class Mammalia; order Rodentia; family Cricetidae; genus Bramus; species Bramus lutescens. The sequence goes on along the minus strand of LOEQ01003120.1, from coordinate 294,532 downwards.
GTTACATTTGTTTATGCTGTATTTGTTTAACTATGAAAAGAAGATCTGTTGCATTTGCTTTATCTTGCCTGACTAAGGCAACTGTTTGGTCTAGTGAAAAGCTGAACAGACAATATCTAGACAGTAGAGGGATAGGCAGGATTAGTGGGCAGAGAGAATAAGTAGGTGGAGGAATCTCTGCTCGAGGGTGGAGAGAGAAGAGAACAGGGAGAAAGAATGGGAGACGCCAAGGGCCAGTCAACCAGACACAGAGTAAGCAGGGAAGGAGGACATACAGAAGGAAAAAAGGTAAAAAAAAAAAAAAAAGCTCCAAGGCAAAATGTAGATTAAGAGAAACAGATTAATTTAAGTTATAAAAGCTAATCAGAAACAAGCCTAAGGTAAGGCCAAAAAGTCATAACTAATAATTAAGTTGGCATGTTTTTATTTGTGAGCTGGTTGGTGGCCCAGAGGAAAGCCTGGTACATTAAAAATCTGAATAGGTTCAAAACTAGGGAATGTTGGATCTGAATGCAATGGTAGCTTTGAAACCCTCTGATTTTGTGGCTGATCATTACACTCTGGGTTTCATCTGCAAAAAGAAGCCCACTTGTAAGACTTGTAGTCATTAGTAAGAACTACAGAAAAGTGTTGGTAGGCACTCAACATCTGAATAGTGACCACAAAATAGGAACTGAATAGAAGCCCTGGTCTTTAGTGACCACAAAATAGGAACTGAGTAGAAGCCCTGGTCTTTAGCTTAGGACTTAGTTTGGTGGAAGGGCAGTAAAAGGACATTTCTGTGGAGTTGTTTCTTGTCCACCTTATAGGTTCCAGGGATTAAGCAAGGTTGTCAGGCTTACATCATTGGGAGCAAGTACCTTTAACCCACTGAGCCACTTACTTCACTGGCCTCACACCTGATTCTTCTGGGGAATGGTCAGGAGTTGTTTGGTTGTTGGTTGTAACACCCGATTCCGTTACCCCCTCGGTACAGTTCGCACGCCATTGTACCGTACGCGAGCGAGCCTGGCAAGGGCCTGGAGATTGAAAGAACACACAAAGAGACCTGGGTCATTCGAAAGGAGATCCACAGAATGCCGTTTATTCAACCTTGGGGAAATCCTTATACACCTCGCTATTGCACAAGGATTTCCACCCAGGCAGGTGGGAAATTACCACACCAAAGATGGAGTAAACAATGCCCTGCAGCTAATCACTAGGCGGGGCAGAGGGAGCACAAGAACAAACAGAATGGTTTAGCTGGCTGACCAGAAACTGTCCTCAAGATGAACCCCAGGAACAAGGGGAGACCCGGGCCCTACAGTTGGTTTTGCTTTTNTTTTTTTTTTTTTTTGAGCTCTCTTTAGCAGAAGTGTCAGAAATATTCAGATCATTGGTGTGTGTTTTCCTCCCCCAAGGAACTTCTCTGTAGCAGAGAGTCTTTCTCTGTCCTGCCAGGCAGCCCCCAAATAATGACATGGACATTAATTATGAAAGCTTGTCCTTAGCTTAGGCTTGTCCCACTAGCTCTTATAACTTAAATGAACCCATTTAGCCAGGTTTGGTGGTGCACGCCTTTAATTCTAGCACTCGGGAGTTTGAGGCCAGTGTGGTCTACAAGCTAGTTCCAGGATAGCCAGGGTTGTTACACAGAGAAACCCTGTCTCGAAAATCCAAAATGAACAACAAAAGAAAATAACCCATTAATTTTGATCTACATCCTGTTGCATGGCTCATTACCTCATCTCTCCATACCACCCATGCTACTTTCTCTGCATCTGGCTAGCAGGTCCACCTTCTTCCCAGAGTTCTCTCTCTGCCCAGAAGGCCCACCTACAACTCCAGTGTACCTATTGGCCATTCAGCTTTTTACTACACCAATCACAGTAATACATTTCCATACAGTGTACAAATATCCCACAACACTTTTGGGACTCTGCTCTACCACGTGCTTCATTCCTTTTGCTGTTGATGCTTTTGTTTTCCTTGTTTTGTTCGGAGACACATGTAGTCCGTGCTGGCTGGGAACAACTGGTCCTCTTGCATCCTGCCTCCAGCGCTGATCTTACGGATGTGTGTCATCACACGCAACTACTTTGTTCTGTTTCTGCTTTGTTTTGTTTTGTCTTTTTGAAACAGGTATTGCCTGTTTCAGGTCTGGTATTCACGGCAATCCTGCCTCAGCTTCTGAATTTCTGAGGGATTATAGGCATGAACAACCACATCTGGAGAATAGGATTCTATTCTTATAAAAACTGACCTTCATGTTCTCTCTTTTCACTTTTTTTTAAAACTTTTTTGGGGTGTGTGTGTGTATGTGGTGATACACGTGTGAGCATGGATGTGGAGGATATAAGGTGGACTTTGTGCATTGTTCTTTGGGAGCTATTCACTTTGTTCTTTTAGATATATTTATTTTCTTTAATTTTTAGATATTCATTTATTTTATTTTTTTGTATGTACATATGTTTTGTCTTTATGTATGTGTGTGTATCACATGCATGCCTGTTACTCACAGCAAACCAGAAGAGGGTATTGAAATTCCTGGAACTGGAGTTACAGGTGGTTTTGAGCTGCAGTATGAAGGCTGGGAACCAAAGCCCAGTCTTCTGCAAAAGCTACTGAGCCATCTCTCCAGCCCCCATTAGTTTTTTTTTTTCCATGAGTTTGAGTGTTTATTTATTTGCCTGTATGCCTGCTTGTATATATGTGCACCGAGTGGTGCCTGGTGCCTGCAAAAGTCAGAGAGGGCATCAGATCTCCTGGAACTGGAGTTACAGGTGACTGTGAACTGCAGTGTGGGGACTGGGAGTCCAACCTGGTCTTCAAAAGCTGCATATACTTTTAACCACTGAGCCATCTCCTCAGCCCTTTACCTTGTCTTTGGAGACCAGATCTGAAGCCTGAGATTAGCTACTTAGGCTAGACCAGCTGGCTAACTGCGCTCAGAGGTCTACCTGTTCCCACCCCCTTTCTAGGATTACAAGTACATTGTGGCACCTGCTTTACCCATTGAACTGCCTCCTTAGACACTTTTTGAGTTTTTGAAGCAGTCTTTTTCCTTACTCCTTTTTTTCTCTATGTAGCCCTGGCTGTCCTGAAACTCACTTTATAAACTAGGCTGGCCTCAAACTCAGAGATCTACCTGTCTCTGCCTCCCGAGTGCTGGGATTAAAGGCATGGACCATCACGCCTGGCATGAGGAAGTCATTTTTCATAGCCAAAGTTGCCCTGGAATTCCTGGGAAAGTCAACTTCCTGAGTGCAAGAATTACAGTAATATACCTTCATACCCAGCAGGATTTTTGAAAGATTTTATTTTATGTATTTTATGTATACAAGTGCTCTATCTGCATGTATGCCTTTATCCCAGAAGAGGGCATCAGATCCCACTAGAGATAGTTGTGAGACACTGTGTGATTGCTGGGAATTAAACTCAGGACCTCAGAAAGAGCAGCCAGTGCTCTTAACTGTTGAGCCAACCCTCCAGCCCACCCCCACCCCCCCAGCAGGATTTTTAACTTATTCTTGAGACTCGTTTTCCTGATCTCTCTCCTCTTTCTCCCCCCTTCTCTCTCTCTCTCTCTCTCTCTCTCTCTCTCTCTCTCTCTCATGGATATTTGCATATACATCATCAAGAGAATGTGCTTAACACGTCTCTAACAGGGTGTGTGTAAAATGTGTGTCACTGTGAGAGCTCATGGACTTTTGTTAGTTGAAGACTATAGTGAGTGCTTAAATATACTTCCACCCTTTCTCTTCTTCCCAAGGCTAATTAAGTGCTCTGAGCCTGTCCCCATATAAGGTCCTGTCTGGGGATGTTGTTGAGTATATTGCTCCCCCACCTTCTCTGACTCCCCTCTTTCCAAGCATATTTAGAGCTGGTGGTTTCCTCCAGCTGTCAGCTGGTGACTCTTGCTGCCAAAGATCTTGGCTCCCTGCCCCCCATCCAGCAACAGTCAATGGGGAAGGTATTCAACTGGCTCAGAAGCATCATTCTTGTACCCAATAAAATGTTAATCCTTTGAATCCGGTCCCTTGGCCCTTCCTCCCTGACAAGCTCTGACCAATGAGATACTGCTTTATCACTGTCAATCTAGTATTTTAGAGACAGGAAAAAAATACTGCATGGAGAGGAAAGAAGTGGAGCAAGAGTTCATGTAGAAAAATAAATACCCATTCCACAGCACTCTTCAGAAACCCTGGCTCTCCCACCACTGCCACAAAAATAGTGATCGGACAAAAGGCCAGATTTCCTCTGCTCTAACAGCAGAAATGAGAACATCATGGCCAGGCAGGAGGGCTTTGAAGAAATCGGTCCAACTCATGTATTGCCTCAATTTCCTTCCCTGTTCAGATGAGTCCATCTCATGAGATGAGCTAGTCTGAACTCCTCTTTAACTGTAAGAAGTATGTCCCTTGTCATTCACTGCCACCTCTTTTTCAAGTCCCTCACTGCTCCCTCTTTTCACCCTTACAAATAGATACGTAAGCAATTTCAGTGCCTCCTTTTTTCTCTTTTCCCTCTTTCTACTCAGGACCTCTGGAAGCGTAGTCAGTGGTCTTAACCAATGAACCATCTCTCCAGCTCCTCAACTACTTCTACACCATATCATAGTTCAAACCTATGGAGGCAACACTTAGACTGGTATTGACCAAGGTCATCTTGGCCCATATATGAAGAGGTATATTCCCTCATCTCCATTCCTAGCAAAAGCTTGTTGGACTCAACTTCAGGATAGGTATTATGTATAGCTTATATTCCGGCTGTGGGGCAGGGTGGAATATGGAAGACATGCCTGAAAGGGGTCAGGGGCTGACTGACATTGAGGACTGGAACACTCATCTTTTTGAAGGGCTAGGTCTTTCTGACCCCCTTTCACCATATAAATCTACCTACTCTTTCAATCACAGAAGTAGTCTTTAAACTCAATCCTTTCTAAATTTATTTATTTTTATTTCGTGGCTATCCGTGATTTGTCTGCATATATGCCTGTGTACCACACGCATGCCTAGTACCCACGGAGATCATGTTGTGGGATATTTTGATCACACTCTGACACTCCCAAGACTGCCCAATATAGTTTTTTAACTTGGTTCAGGGGCCGGAGCTAGTGACCAGCTGACCAGAATTGGCCATGGAGAAGCAAACAATTTGGATAGAGAAGATGCGTAGAAAGGAAAAGGGCGGGGACTAGAGTTTGAGCTTCCTCTTGGTTGTGGGATGAGGGAAGAGATGCATCTCTTGCGGTGTCTCCCGCCAAAAAGCAAGATCAGCTAGGTGCTTATTCAGCCTCTCTGAGCTAGCAAGTTGTACCCCATCCTTTGAATCCTGAGTCTTATTGATAAATATAATGATAAAGATTTAATTTAAACCTACATATCACAGCTGCGGCACAACGGGGGCCTAGGGACTGGAAGCCTCACCAGTCTGCCCCTGAGTGGCCAGCCGGTGGCTGACTGAGGGGCCGTGGGATTGCAGATGATCATTAAAATACAGTAGATTCATGTGCAGTCACTAAGCTGGCAGAGAAACATCAATACCCAACGAAAGTATTGGATTCCATGAAACTGGAGTTGTAGATTGTTGTGATCTGCCATGTGGGTGCTAGGACTCAAACCCAGTTCTTCTGGAAGATCAGCTAGTGGTCTTAAATGCTGAACCATCTCTCTAGCCTTCAATACATTTTTGGGAAAAAAATACATTTCTCTTCCTCTTCCTGCTGCCCCCCTCCCTCGTGACAGGGTTTCTCTGTGTTGTCCTGAAACACTCTCTGTAGGCCAGACTGGTCACTAACTCGTCAATCCACCTGCCTCAGCCTCCTGAGTGCTGGTGCCAACCACCACCCAACGTTCCTCCTCCTCTTTTGAGACAAGGTTTTGTGTAGCCAGGCTGGCCTTAAATTTACTGTGATGTAGCAGCAGAGGCTGGCCTGGAAGTCCCAATCCTCGCGTTTCCACCTTCCAAGGAGAAAATTTCTTTGTGTCAGCCTAGTGAGCAAAGTAGTTTCTTAAAAATAAGTTATGTGAAAGTGTTTTACAAAGTAAATTGCCAAGTCCCCTAAGGAAATGTGAGGACTATCATAGTGATCTACTTTCAAAAACCCAACCAGGGCTCCTCCTTCCTGAGCCCTGAGGGTGCTCAGGTTCCAGGCTCAATCTCTGCAAAGTCGGTTTGCTCTTATCTTATAGTTCCTTGTACTACCCCTTTGTTTCTGGTTGTGCACAGGCAATGCACAGCCTCCTCCCCAGGATGCAATGTGAGCTCTTTAAGGACAAGGTCATATATCATTTGTGTTTTTATTTTACCTTCGCTTGAACAGAGCTCAGCTTGTACCATGAGTGCATAGTATTAAGGTCCATAAGCATATGGTCCAATTTTACCGGCTAGACAAAGCAACTGCAGATCACCTTATTTTTAGCCCACTCTCCTGTCCCTGCCTCTTCCTGCCTGGCTGGTAGCAGGACCATAAGACTCACCAGAGAAGAAGAATAGCAGGGGGAGCAATGCGTGCTAGAGAGAGGAGTGAGGCCATCTCTGGCCGGCACTGCTGCAGAGTGAGCAGGTAGGCACTGTGCTGGGTGGTGTAAAGAACACGGCACCTTGCGAAGCTCTGTCTCATACAGAACGCGATGAGCAAAGCCTCGCTCTGTAGCTGGCTCTTTTTGGACAACCAGCCCCCAAATCATGACATGGAGACTTATTATTAATTATGGACGCTCGGCCTTAGCTTAGGCTTGTTTCTTTTTTAAAACTTAAATCAACCCACTTCTATTAATCTACGTGGTTCCCTGAGGCTTGTTTACCTCATCTACGAACTGTCCATTTGTTTTCCTGTTTCTTCCATGTCTGGCTGGCTGGAAGCCCAGCTGACTGGTCCCTTTTCTATCTGCCCACCAGCCTTGCCTATCCCTGCTCTGCCTAGCTATTAACCACTCAGTTTTTTTATTAGTTCAATCAGGTGCCTTAGGCAGACAAGGTAAAACAGAACACATCTTTTCATAGTTAAACAAATGCAGCATAAACCAAAGCAACACATCTTTACGTAGTTGAGCTAATACTCCACAGCATAGCTCCACTGAATAGAGCACAACTCTGGGCCTGCCTCTCAAGCTCAGAGGCCCTGCTTTGCATCTCAAGTCCTGTCTGGCAGTTCCCACTGAAGGTGGTATGGCAGAGCAAGATGCCTTTGGTTTCTCCATGGTCCACCCTCACCTCGGGGTCTTCTTTTCCTACAGCTCCTTCCCACCTCAACATCCAGTCCCTTTCCCAATCCCTAGCAGGTCTGCATTTGCCACTTAACATTGAAAATTCTCCACCATGCCTTTGCGCACCTGTCCCGTCTATAACACACCCAAGACCGACTAGGTTATTCCTCTTGTTCCTCAAGGAAAGGAGATCCGTTTCAGCTCAGTGCTGTTCCTCACGTTCTGCACCCCTGAACAGATGGCTCCACTCTCATTAGATCCGTCTACATTTTTTTCTTTTGCTTTGCTGTTTATTGCTTACCAGACCACATCCTGTTCCTCTCACTGAATTCCATTCTAACCTCACATCTTCCAAGAAGTCTATTGGGCTTACATTGATTGATGGTGGAGTCAGTCCAAGTCAGTCATCACAAAGGTCACTTCTCATTGTACAACACCCTTTACTGTTTGAAAATCCTTGAGCACAGAGCAATGGGAACAGTTACTATTGGCCCCATTCCGTATGCTTGTAATCCAAAGTTGTGTATCAGTGACTTGCCCAACATCACCAAGGTAATAAGGTGCTGAACCCTAGCTCAAGTTCAGATCCATCAGCTCTGGAGTGCCAGGATGCTACTGCAACATCCTTCTCCATCCCTCAAAACCATCACTCTTGGGCTGGAGATGTGACTCAGTGGTTAAGAGCACTGGCTGCTCTTTCAGAGGTCCTGAGTTCAATTCCCA
>LOEQ01003120.1:254081-265684 GCA_001685075.1 Bramus lutescens | reverse complement strand
AACGAAAGGAGAAGGAGAGGAGGATGCCAGGGGCCGGCCACCCAGCCACACAGACAGCCACTCAAGAAAAGGACAGAAAGGTGTATAGAATGGAGAAAGGTAAAAGCCAAGAGGCAAAAGGTAGACAGGATAATTTAAGAAAAGCTGGCTAGAAACAAGCCAAGCTAAAAGGAGGCATTCATAAGTAAGACTAAGTCTCGGTGTGTTTATTTGGGAGCTGTGTGGCGGGTCCCCCAAAGGGTAAAGAGTAAATAACAACATTGGTCCTTTGAGGTTGGTGTTGGCTGGGAGCGTGGAGCAAGTGTTAAAGGATGCAGGAATCTTGGGTTCTTCCAGCATCAGTACTTCACAGCTGGAGCCACACTCCAGCTTTTCTCTGTCTGATTTTTGGCTGGCCCTTTTGTCATTACTTTAGTGCCTCAGTTTCCCTCTTAAATGAGTGCGTCAAAGCCAGTGTCCCTCAAGGCAGAGACAGAGGAATGAGACGTCAGCTCTTCAGGATTAACAGCTGATTCTTGTGTCTTCCCACTCTCTTAAATTTGTTTTCGAAACACTCAATGAGTCAGAGTGACCGGAGGTTTGTGACAGAATTTGCCGTGTTTGGAAGAACTGTGTGACCTAAATCGTTGAAGGTCAGATTTGAAGGAGTTGGACCTGGAATTCATTTCCAAATGTTGTTTTTCTGTCTGTCTGTTGGTTGGTTGGTTGGTTGGGTTTTGTTTGCTCTTCTTGCTATTATAGAGAAAGGCCCTGAGAACAGCAGAGTGGAATCAGGACTTAAACTGTGACTGTATATAATGTGCTTTCTCCAGGGAGCCTAACCAGTGGTGGCTTCTGTTCAAACTTTCGTGGGTTAACCCCTGTAGCATCATCCTGCGTCACAAATGACATCAGGACCAGAACAGGCTGTCCCAGTGAGAAGCATTTTAACTCCGCCTTCTTCCTGGTAGCTGGAACTGGCTTGGTAGGCAGCTGGAACTTAGCTTTCTTGACATTCTGGGGGAAAGCTCTGTAACACTGATTACTTTCTCCTTCAGAATCTCAGTTTCAAGGGACTAAGAGGAGAAAGATGTAGAAGTTCAGGGCACTCTTTGAGAGAGGTCACAGTGCTGAAGTCAACTTGTACTGGCTTTTAGGAGCCTGAGTACTAAGTTTTTAGGAATTTTATGACTTGGTTGCTGAAGTTATTACAAATTAAATTATACATTGTGTGTGTATGTATGTGTCTGTGTGTGTCTATGTTTGTTTGGTTTGTTTTGGTTTGTTTTTGTATAATGTTTGGTTTGTATAATGTTGTGCCACGTGTCTCGGGTACATTCAGTTACATTTTGATAGCTTAAAATTGACCATAGTAGGATTATTTTCACCATGGAAATTATCAAACATGGTAAATCAAGGTCTTCTCATCATTTAGAGAGCCAGTTTTTAAACATTTAATGCTAGTTTTAGATAAGCTGATATGGGAGCTTTTGTTCTGTTTTGCTGGGACTCCTGAGACTCTGCAGGTAAGCATTGACTTCTAATGCCTGACAAAAGGAAGATTTCCAGCCGCAGATAGTGCATGCAGTTCTGGGAATGTTAGATGTGATCTTCATTCCTCCCTTTCGATAGGCCCTTCCATACTTTGACCGGTTGGACTATGTGTCTATGATGTGTAATGAACAGGCCTATTCCCTAGCTGTGGAGAAGCTACTAAACATCCAGCCTCCTCCTCGGGCGCAGTGGATCCGAGGTATGTTCTGCTCCTTATTTCTGCTGAAGTCCACAGGATATCTAAGTGCATTGAACTCCACTTTGATATTTAGACTCCAGATTCCACCCACAGTGATTTGAAGGATGAGTCTTTGGCTCCTATGTCCTTCTTTCTTAAACAAACAAACAAACAAACAAACAACCCACAACACACACCCACGCAATATAAATATTTGATTTGCATGTTCATTGTGTATATGGATGCATGTAAAGTAGCATGTGTCAAGGCATGTGTGGGGAGGTCAGAGGACAACTTTTGGGAGTCAGTTCCCTGCTTCTACCATGTGGCCTCCAGACTTGTTAGCAAGTCTTTACCCGCTGAACCATCCTTCCAGCCCTGTCCATCACTTCTTGTCTTTCCGTCTCACAGTGCTTTTTGGAGAGATCACACGGATTTTGAACCATATCATGGCTGTGACCACACATGCCCTGGACATTGGTGCCATGACTCCTTTCTTTTGGATGTTTGAAGAAAGAGAGAAGGTATAAAATAGAGACATGGATAGGAATAGGGAAGGAAGTATAAGAGGGCAGGAAGGAGAAGATGAAAGGAGGAGACAGATGAAAACAGGAGAGAAGCATATTTTGTTGGACTGTATTTGTAGGAAGTGTTTGGTTAGAACAAGAAGTCAGAGGTAGGGCAGTGGGCTACCGTGTTGCTGAACTCGGGGGTTGCTGGATTTTGTTTCTAATTCCCAATGTGTTCTGTCTAGATGTTTGAGTTCTACGAGCGGGTGTCTGGAGCCCGAATGCATGCTGCTTATATCCGACCAGGAGGAGTGCACCAAGTGAGTGGTTCAGCCTCCACATGCCTCTTCCCTCTTTGTCCACTGGAGGGCAGTGTGGGTTCATGGAACGGAACTAACTGTCTCCTTGGGAAAGGGTGCTCTAACAAGAATCTCCGCTTGGTTTCTAGGACCTACCTCTTGGGCTTATGGATGACATTTACGAGTTTTCTAAGAACTTCTCTCTTCGGATTGATGAGGTGGAGGAGGTAATATATAAATCAACTGGAAAAAAAATATCTTGGTCCCCTAAAAGGGCTTGTGGAGTTTTAGTACCCAGTGTTATGTAAGTACAGAGACTTTTGAAGATTGTCATGTAGAATATTAGCACACCGGATTTCTCCAACCATAGATGCTGACCAACAATAGGATCTGGCGAAATAGGACGATCGATATTGGGGTTGTATCAGCAGAAGATGCACTTAACTATGGATTCAGGTAGGAGAATACAGCTTCTTTCCTTAGGGGTGGGAAAGTCTATAGAGGGTTACAGCCCAGTGTCTTGGTTGCACGCATGCTTGCTACTCTCCTTTCCATGCCGTGAGTTTGTGTTCCATAACCAAAGTGGTGGGGAGGGAGTGGCAGATAGGAAGCACGCGTGTCCTTTCCTGTTTTTGTGGAGGGTGGTCCTTATGCTCATTACACCCTACAGTGGAGTGATGCTCCGAGGCTCAGGCATCCAGTGGGACTTGCGGAAGACCCAGCCCTATGATGTTTATGACCAGATCGAGTTTGATGTTCCTATTGGTTCTCGAGGGGACTGCTATGACAGGTAAGACCCCAATCCTTGCTGGTTTCTTTGCTCCGTTTCCTAGTGTCTGTAGGAGCCTGTGTAATGTGTGAACTTGGTAGAGTTGTGCTTAGCATTCATAGCCCCTAGTATTCTCCCCCAGCACAAATGCCAAATAATAGCGCTATTTATTTTTTGCTCTTATCCCACATCCTGCCTTAGATAGAACTAGTTTGGATGCTTTTGTAGTTGAGAAAGCTGAAGCATGAGTTAGGGATTAGCCTGCTAGTGATTAGGATTGGAATCTTCCTGACCCAGTGATCTTCCCACTTGATTCTAAGTTTCAAAATCCATTCCTGTTTACTCACCCTGAATAAGATTTGCTTCTGTTCTCTGTTTATCTTTCCATTTGTTTATCTTTACTCTGTAGTCAAAACTGTGTTTAAGAGGGTAAGGGTAAGGAGGGAAAAACTATAGGCCACATTTTTGGGGGAGGGGGATTGGAGAAGGACTCAGTGGTAGAATCAAAATACTACAGGGTTTATATGGGCAGCCAAGGCGAGCAGAGACACTGTTCCTGCAGAAGCAGGAACATTTACTGAACATTTCAGATCTCCCAAAGGGCGTCTGTTCAGACTCCTGCTTACTCCTCTGCCTTCTTTCTCTTGTTCTGAGTCTGTCTCATCCATGTCAGGTACCTGTGTCGTGTGGAGGAGATGCGCCAGTCCCTGCGCATCATCTTACAGTGCCTGAACAAGATGCCTCCGGGAGAGATCAAGGTTGATGACGCCAAAGTGTCCCCACCTAAGCGAGCAGAGATGAAGGTGGGCTGCAGGGACAGGGAAGAGAGGTCAGGCATGGGAAAGAGAAAAGGCCATGGATTAAATTCTGCCTTTCAGTTTAACCACACTCAAGTTTTATTCTGTCTTCACTGCTTCCTGATTTACATGTAGGTTGTTAGTTTCCCAAAGGGCAGAGAGTGCTTTCTCTACTGGGGGAAAGCCCAAGGGAAGAGCTTAGATAGGACTTCTTCCTTTTTCTTTTATCGGTTTTTTTCAAGGCAGGATTTCTCTGTGTAATAGCCCTGGCTGTCCTGGAACTCACTCTGTAGACCAGGCTGGCCTTGAACTCACAGAGATCTGCCTGCCTCTGCCTCCTGAGTGCTGGGACTAGAGGCGTGTGCCACCACCTGGCTGGATCTGTTTTTTTGATGCTTCCTTTTTCTCCCCTCAGACTTCCATGGAGTCACTAATTCATCACTTTAAGCTGTATACTGAGGGCTACCAAGTTCCTCCCGGAGCCACATATACGGCCATTGAAGCACCCAAGGTGAGGAGAGAAGGGGAAAGAAAAGTTGGTGGCTGGAGGTAGACAGTAACAGAGAAGGTTCAAAGTTCAAAGATGAACCAGAGATGCTTTGGTAGAAGAGAGAACACTCTTCCTACTAATAGGGCGCCCAACTTTCTTCCTTGAACAGGGAGAGTTTGGGGTATACCTGGTGTCTGATGGCAGCAGCCGACCTTATCGGTGCAAGATCAAGGCCCCTGGTTTTGCCCACCTGGTAAGACAATCTCAATGGTTCGAATTGTAATACATCAATAATTATTTTTGTTTATTTTCAGGTGCTTAAAAAATTTTATTTAGCCAGGCGGTGGTGGTGCATACTTTTAATCCCAGCACTTGGGAGGCAGAGGCAGGTGGATCTCAGTGACTTTGATGCCAGCTTGGTCTACAAAGCGAGTTCCAGAACAGCCAGAACTGTTACACAGAGAAACCCTGTCTAGAAAAACAAAACAAAACAAAATCTTGTTTTTAGCCTATTTGTATGTGTGTATGGTACATGAGTACAGGTGCCTTCAGAGGCCAAAAGAGAGACTCGGATTCCCTGGAGCTGGAGTTAACAAGCTGTTGTGAGCTACCTGTTAATTGGTTCCTGGAACCAATCTCAGGTCCTCCGCAAGAGTAGTACATGCTCTTAGCAGCTGAGCCATGTCTCCAGCACCTTGCTTTTTGAGATAGGACTTTGCTATGATTTGTCTAGAACTCCCTATGTAGCTAAGGCTGCCCTCGAACTTACTGTCTCCTGCTTTAGCCTCCCAGGTACGAGGATTACAGGTACACACCTCCACATCCAACTCTTGGATGAGAATTTGTTTTTTCTATTTGTTTGTTTAAGACAGAAGTTTGCTTAATAACCCAGATAAGCTTGGAGCTCACTATATGTGTGGGCTATCCTTGGATTCACAGTGACCCTTCTGCCTTAAGACTTTCAAGTGCTAGAATTACAGACATGAGCTCCTGTGCCTGACTTAGATGAGGATTTCGGCTTGGGGTTTTTGTCGTGGTTTGTTGTGTTTTGTTTTTGAGGTGAGATCTTAGTATGTAGCTCTGACTGGCCTAGAATTCTCTACGTAGTCGAGACTGGCTTCAGACTCATAAACATCCCATGTGCTGAGATTAACTTTATATGCTGTCACACCCTGCCTTGGATGGAATTTTAAAGAGCTCTTCTCTGCAAGCTTATATTAACATGCTGTTATACTCCTCTCCACAGGCTGGTTTGGACAAGATGTCTAAGGGACACATGTTGGCAGATGTCGTAGCCATCATAGGTATGAGACCTGTTATGCAGTAAGGTTGTCTAAGGCACGGGGCTTGAGATTCTGTTTGGGAACAAAACCAAACGCTCCCTGTTCACTGTAGACTGTGTCCTGGACTCTAGACCAGAGTGTCTCGGACACAGTCCTGTGCTCTGGATCTCTGGCAATAACATTTTATCCTCTCACCTTCTAGGTACCCAGGATATTGTGTTTGGAGAAATAGACCGATGAGCAGAAGTGTTCCCACGCCTGGCAGCTTCCCCTGCAAGGCCTGTCCCTCATAGGAAACAAAGCTGTGTCTCCGTGTGTATAAACAAACATACATGTACACGCCGACTTAGCTGTACAGGCTTTCTGTGTATGTACTAGAAAAAGAGGAATTATATTAAATTAGCCGCCTTGCGGCCCTTATGCCAAGCTTTTAGTGAGTCTTTCTTGGTGTCTTACTGTCTTTCACTTTGTATCTCTGTTTGGTTTTCCCAGCTGAATCTCCACCCCCTCTCTGACTCTTGCTTGCCCTTTCCACTTCTCCATTCCCCATTTCCCCTTTCCCCTCAGTTCCTCCTGGTGAGGGGGCTGTTAAACATGGCGGATATAGACAGCCTTTCCCAAACACGAAAGTCTGCTCATTCTGAGGGTTAGGAGGTTGGTCCCTGAAAGGGCTGAGGCATAAAGGCCAGATCTTCCAGCTCCCCTAGTTGGCCCTTCCGGGAGCCGCCTGGTCTCTAGTGCAGGAAGGGGAAGGGGCCAAAGTGTGGGGGGGAAGGCGTGGCAGGAAGGGGGGAACTGTGGTCAGGGAGCTGTTCGTGGGCACAGCTGCGCAGTTCTGTCAGAGTGTCTGATCGCCAGTTTCCAGCCCTTAAGCCCCTGTCCAAGATGATTCCAGCCGTGGTCTTGCTCTTGCTCCTTTTGGTCGAAGAAGTAGGTAGGTGAAAGGGTTTGGCTTGTTTTAGCTCTGCTTGAGTGGGAAGCTAGGGCGTGACTTATGGATGGCAGGGAGAAGGCTGGTGCTGGGCGGGTGGGCACAGGGCTGTGGCCGATTCTGAAGTTAGCCCTGTTGGGTCCCCACCTGGACACTACTCATCAATTCCATCCTTGTTGTTCCTTTCTTACCTCCCATGCTGGGTTAGTCTGTCGGGGTGGGCCGTACAGCATGGAGAGCTTCTCTAGGAAAGTCCCGTCTCTTGATCGCAGTACCACGGGATGCTCTCGGTCTCTGTTGGGAGCTGATCTCTATATACAATGCCCTCTAGATAGGCTAGGGCCTGTCTGTGAGCTTGGGAGTAAGGCAGGGGACTCAAAATAGACATGAATTCCATTTCTGGGGACGGCCTGAGCCATACCATTCTGTCAGCTGACATTAGGCAGCAGAGGGTCGAGTCCTGTGTTCTCAATCATCAGTTGAGAAGTAAAAGCCCAAGATCCAGTGGCTCTGATCTTCTAGGCCGCCAAAGAACTTCCCTCAGCTTTGGCTTATTTTGCATTCTATCAGTGTGAGGTGTTTGTCTTGGTGTGGTGGGGACGGTATTATGTAGCCCAGACAAACCTGAAAACTCCCTATTTAGCTAAGGCTAACCCTAACCCTGATTTCTTAGTCCTGCCTCCACCAGAAGTGCTGGGTTTATGTAGGCCTGTACTACCATGCCCAGCAGGGAGTTTGAAAAGCTGGTTAAGGGCTGGCTTTTACAGAGGTAGGGCTTAAACTGTATGGAAACAAGAATGGCCAGGAAGGACAGGCTTTGGAGGCAGAAAAAAACTGGATTTGAGTTCCAATTCTGTTGCGTGACTCTGGCCCTGGGTGTTTCTAGGCTTTTCTGAGTACCTACATTTTACCCTCCGCGAAAGGGTGATGATGTTTGTTTCACAAGGTAGTTGTGAGATTTCTGTAATACCGTGTAGGAGTGTTGTAGAATCAAAAGTAGAAGTGACTTGTGTGGAATGGACAGGGGTCACACCATTGTGTCGGCTGTTGAGAGGATGGGCGCTATAAAGTCCCAGTCCTAGGGACTCATGAATCAGATGAGAAAGGCAAACCTCAGGGGCCCAGTAGTTCACATTCACCCTCGTGGTCCTGAAAGGGCTGGGAGCAATCTCAGCCCAGATCCTGTGCAGTCATTTGAGGCAGGATCTCATGTAGCCCAGGCTGGCATCATTCACACTCTTCCTGCCTCAGCCTCCTGATATTGAGGGGGCTACCATGTTCAGTTCCTGTACACTTTATTGTTTGGAGAGTTTTGTTTCTTAGTTTTTTGGTTTTTCTTTTTTTTTGGGGGGGGGTGTCGTTTGTTTGTTGTGAGTTCCTGTTTTGTTTGTTTGTGTCTCAAGGCAGGGGTTTCACTGTGTAGCCCTGGCTGTCTTGGAACTCACTGTGTTCCTCAAACTCAAAGAGTGCCACCTGTCTCTGCCTCCCAGGCATCATGTGCCACCACCGCCCTGCTGTTTTTTTTCCCTTCAGGATCTCACTGTATATCCTAGGCTGGTCTGGAACTCACTAATTATATAGCTCAGGCTGGTCTTAAACTCACACAATGGTTTTAGCCTCAGCCTCCCAAGTGCTGGGATTATAGACATGGCCCACCACTCTCAGCTCCTGTGTGATTTGTTGTTGTTATTGTTTTTTTTTTTTTCAGTTGCACAAACTTCCCCTCTTAGAGGCCTAGCATGATTAACAGGGCAGAGTAGCAAGAGGAAGAATCTATATATTTTAGACTTAGTTTGTGGTCATTCCTTTGAGCTGTGGTCACCACCCAACTTTACATGGGAGAGTCAATGGTGTCTATCGGGCCACAAACAGTAGTCACTTTGTTTTTGTTTTTGTTTGTTGGTTTGTTTTGGTATAGTTAAGTGCCTTGGGTGGCAAAAGGCAGAGAGGCTGAGATGACCAATAATAGAGTAATTGCCTTCCCTCCCTTCCCCAGCTCACATCCTTCCTGTCCAGCCCTCAGCCACAGGTCACAGGACTTAGCAGAGACACACTCTTGTGGTTTCTTTGTTGAAATTTTGCCACTATTTCTCTCTCCCTCCCCCACTGGGCTGAGGTTTTTGTCTCAGCCCAGTAAACTCTGATGGGTCCTTGAGGTAGAAGGAGTGCTCAATGATGCCTGAGGAACCACAGTACTGAAAAGAGAGGTCGGGGCTGAGAGGGAAGTCTGTAACCCTCAGTAAACCTAAGTCCTACCACAACCGAAACCCTTTATGCTTCCTGTCCGACTCCTGCCGTAGTGTGAGGGGGAAGAGGAGCAGGTAAGAGGAGCAACAGTCTAAAGATGGGGTTAGTTTCTTCCCTTAGAAGGACCCCCACACACAAGACCCTGTCCCACCTCTCTGACCCCTTCCCCTTCCTCTGAGCAACAACCCTCTCTTTCCCTGTGCACCGGGTCCCATGGGCATCCTGTATCCCCTCAGCTGCCCTGGGAGAGCCCCAGCTCTGCTATATCCTGGACGCCATCCTGTTTTTGTATGGTATCGTCCTTACCTTACTCTACTGTCGACTCAAGGTAAGGCGGGGAGGTATGGTTGAAGAACCGGACCCAGGAGTGGGAGGTCTCAGGAAGGGAAACTGAAGGGATTATCCATGGTTTGGAGGGGAAGGAGATGGGCCTCCAACTTACTGATTGCCTTTCCCCCACTCCAGATCCAGGTCAGAAAGGCAGCGATAGCCAGCTATGAGGTATGGAGTCCCACACCTGCGTGTCAATGTTGTTTTTTCAGGCTCTCAGCCATCCTGGGTTATTAGCCTTAGCTCTGAGACCTCTGGGAAGGCATGTGTTTTGGAGACTGATCTGCACCCTGCCCCTCACCTCAGGATGAGTAGCACGCTGCCATCTAGTTGAGCTGCAGATAAAATATCTGGACAGGAAAGAAGGAAGCAGAGGTGACAATGCCCGAGAGTTGTGTGTTGCACTGAAGGGTGTTTGTAGCCATTTGGGTAAGGGAGCAAGTATGTGAGTGCTCCCAGCTTAAGGCAGCTAACGCTAACCTTGACACAGATAGTCCCTGGGTGGGAAAGAAGATGATGAGGGGCAGGGCCCGAAGAAGGTATAGGTCTTTAATGCTTTGCTCCTTTCATCTCTACAGAAATCAGATGCTGTTTACACGGTAAGTGAACCTCTTTTCCCTACCTTAGGGGTCAGAAAAAGAGGCTGGGTTTTAGAGTGACCTTGATAGGAATGGGGTCTGAGGTGAATGGGGGTCCTGTGATGAGCTCAAACTCCTGATCAGCCTTTGACTCTCCTGCAGGGCCTGAGTACCCGGAACCAAGAGACATACGAGACTCTGAAGCTTGAGAAACCACCCCAGTAGCTTTAGAGCATATGTCCTTGGCTGCATTCTTTTTCTGCTTCTGGTTCTCTCTTAGCCGTCACAGCTGACATCACGATGCTACCTCTGTGCTTTTGATGCTAGCTAACCTTACTCCCATAATGATGCTAGGCTCTAAGTTAATGTCCGCCAGCAGTCGCTCATTTCCGTTAAAGACTTACTCACAGATGGTTGTTCCCTTACACATTCCGTTGCTTCGTTTCCCTTTCCTCCCCTGATCCCCAGCTCTTGCTAAACAATGGAAAGGGATTACCTTCCAATAAATCCGGTGCAGATGTGACTCTACTCATTTTGTCATTTGTCGTATAACGGTTCAGCGTGTACTAAGCATTAGACTGGATATTGAAGATACAGTTTAGAGTGAGGCTAACTCAGCTGCTGAGAACACAGGACTCCAGGGCTACTTTGCTCTTTTGTTCACTTGTCTGTTTTTCAAAACAGGGTTTCTCTGTGTAGTCCTGGAACTCATACTGCAGGCCAGGCTAGCCTCAAACTCTGCCTCCCAAGTGCTGAGATTTAAGGCGTGCACTACCACTGCCTTGCTACCTTGCTCTTTTGAGGTATGAGTGCTGACTGTATCTAGACGAGTGATAAGACCCTTGTTCTCTTGGTGCTCTGAAATGGAACCTAGTGCAGGGAGCCTTCTCACACTCCCACCCTGTGTTGGGAGTATACATGTACTTAGTAGACCCTGGAATCTAAGAAATTACTTCTGTACTCAGTGTGGCTTTTTGTGTCTGAAAATGAATTCTGATTGGTTTGTAGAGAAGCCTGCATGTCTAACCTAAAAGAGTCACCAATCTAGATAATATCAATCCAGCTTGTGCACGTTTGAGTTAGCATCGTTGAAGGGCTAAGCATGCAGAAGGAATGTGATGGCAAGGATCATGTGACCCTCCTAGTGGAGGATTTTAAAGGACAATGGATTTTCAGGGGATTTGGGAGCAAGAAGGGTTTTAGAGAGAACCTGATAGGTCAGAGGTAGGAAAGGTCAAGGGGTCCAAATGGGAGGTCATTTCCCACAAGGTGGGTAGTGGAATCCCTGCCAGTGCCTGTCCTCTTCCCCGTCACCAGGAAGCTCTTCATGGAGATATTTAAGCCTTAGAGGGTGTGGTGAGCTCTGTCTCTGACCTGCCTGCCTTCTTCCAGAAAGGCTAGAGTGCCCAGTCTAGCAATCTCCTGTGCCAAACAGCACAGCACTCCAGAGTGTCCAAGCTCAGCCCTGGCAGTCCCCTGTTCCAGACAGCACAGCATTGCACAGTGATTTATATTTTCAAAGTATTTTCTCATTGTATCATTTTATCTGCTCACTAACCTGTATAAGAAATTCAGGCTCTTGGGGGCTGGAGAGATGGCTCAGTGGTTAAGAGCACTGGTTGCTCTTCCAGAGATCCTGAGTTCAATTCCCAGCAACCA
>LOEQ01003120.1:214359-224574 GCA_001685075.1 Bramus lutescens | reverse complement strand
TGCCGCACCAGGGAGAGGAGGCTGAGGCTGCAGGTCCCCGGGAGACAAGGGGTACTCTCTGGGTGGACGCCACTGTCCCTCTAGGACAGCTCCCAATCTCCTGTCTTCCTGAAGCTACTGGAAAGCGGGTGCTTTTAGCCTACCAACTGTCGATAACGCTTTGGGGAGGGGGTGACTGGAGTCAGCTGTAGGCAGGAACTGAGCTCTCAGGGTGATAAGCTGTCTCTTGAGGTGCTAGTCCTCCGCATCTATCTTATTGCTCAGAGGTTACCATGGTTTTCCTTGCTGGCCTCACCTCGGTTCTGTCCAGCCTACCCTAGCATTGTGTTGTTCTCCATAGGCAGCAGCCAAGAGCTCCATCCCTGGCACTTTTCACTCATTCAGTGAGGAACGTTGGGGTACCTGTCCTGCCTCCCATGAGCATTGGGGTAGAAGCAAGTCCAATCCCTGGGGAGATGGTCCCTTACAGAGTAGACCTCCATCTCCAGTGCCTGCTACATCTCGAAGTCTTCGGACAGGTTCTGTGGTGGTCATCAGAGCCAACCCAGTCCTTTTAATTGGTAGACTCGTTTCAAAGAACACTGTCCATGGTAAGACTTTGAGAAGACCTGTCCTACTGTCTGACTTGACTTGTGGCACCCCAGGCACATCTTCATATTACGACAAGGACTGTCATCCCCAGGTGATGTTGGTATGAGCAGTAGCATCTCATGCTTTCCTTCTGTGCCCTCTTCCCTACTGAGCATGTCCTTGTGTTCAGTCTGTTTCTCAGGAATCCACTAGTCCCTTGTTCTGCTACTTACTCAGTATGAGGCCTTAGGAGCATCACAGAATTTGTCTGTGCTTCTACCTTTTCTCTGCAAAACGAAGGTAATACTGATTGTTCTAAAAGATTAAATTATATGTGCAAAGTATTTTAAGCACTACCTGGCTCTGAATAGGCATTCAATCTGGAGTCTGGATTAGCTATTGTGGGGTGTGTGTGTGTGTGTGTGTGTGTGTGTGTGTGTGTGTGTTTCAAGTTAGCTGCAGAAACCAGCATAAGAATTCCCAAGATCGCTTGGTGATAGAGCAACTGGCCTCTAGTATAAGTGAAGTTCTGGATTCAATCTCCAGCGAGAGGAGAGAGAAATGGGGGAGAGCAGAGAGAAAGAGAGAGAGAGATGGAGGGAGAGAGAGATATGGGGGAGAGAGCAAGAGAGGCAGAGAGAGAGAGAAACAGACACACACACACAGAGGCAGAGAGAGAGAGAGAGAGAGAGAGAGACGGAGAGAATTCCCTGCAGCCTGGGCCCTGGTTTAGATAGGAAAGAATATTTTCCGTAGTTCTGCTGACTCCTACCAAAAGTTATCACCTAGGGTGTCAATTAGTGCCAGCTGCTATGTTGACTTGGTTGCCATGTCCACTGAGTTTATCCTGGGAAATCCAGCGAGTCTGGTGGGCTGCAGAGGAAAGACAGTAGCTTCCATGTACCTCAGCTGGTTGTGACTGTGATCGTGGCAATCTTGCAGAAAGAAAATAATAATAATAATAAAAGGAGTGACTCTCTCTTGCTTTTTAGCTCTCCCAACAGAAGAGGGGCTTTCTTCTCACCCCCGCCCCCGCAACCAAGGTCTAGGGCTCAAACCACTCCTCCCACCATTGTGCTTCTAAATCTGACCATTTGAATCCAAGCCACCCCCCTTGGGAGTTTATCTGAGGCTTTGCTGACATGGTCTGTGGTTAGTTTGTGCATATGAGGAGAGACACATGGCCCCTGGGTAGGACAGGCGTTAGAGGGCTTTGAAAGGAATCTTTAGGGGAGCAACAGTGGTGTTGTATGGTAAGAAGAACAATCTGGCGTGTGCTTGGGGAAGTCATACCTTGGGGCCACTCTTAGACAGCAGCTGAATTTGGCTAGCCTTAATTAGGGACTCTGCCGGAAAAGAGTGGGATTCTTCGGTGGGGACTCTATATGTAAGACTGCCCAGCCTCCTAAGCTGTCAGAGAAAAATGGTTCCAGCTAGCAATTTAGCCATCCAAGTTGCCTCCTAACGCAGAGAGAAGCCTTGCTTCAGGGGTGATTATTTATAATATCCAGAGGCAGCCACCTGGGTGTACACAGAGACCAGCTGTTTTGAAATCAGAGCCCCAAGGGGGGAATCTCTGTTTCCCCACAGTTTAAGAACCAGTCTGTTTTCTTCCTCTTGTGAAAAAACAAACAAACAAACAAACAAACAAACTCTGATAAACGTTGAAGTGTTGCCCAGAGCTCTGGAGCTCTGGGGAGACTCCAAAGGGCTTTACTTTTCTTAGCCCTACCCCGCAGATCTCCTCCTTCAAGTTGATGTGCCCGGGCCAGGAAAGCCATGTACCCTGAATCTTATGTAAGTTTCACCTCCCCCACCTGCTTATTTCCTTGCTTCAGAGACACTGCACAAAATGAGATTTGGGATGTCTTGAAGAGACTCACGTCTCAACTGAGGGACGACTAGAGATGATGGGGGTCGGGTGGAGGCTCTTGACCAGGCGACTGAAAGTGTGAGGGTCCTGGTAGAGCTGCTGAGCAGGACTGCTTGCTCTGTTTTCCTTTGGTGGCTCTTTGCTGTCACTCACCACTGCAGCAGAGCGTTTCTTGTGTCTACACGCTCCTGTGCTGAGGAGCTGTGGGGACCATCGCCAGCTTGTCTGTGTTCACAGCTGGAGGCAGGACTTGATTGCTGTGAATCATAGTCTGTCTCCTGTCGTTTAATAACTTTCCCCTGGTTCCTGTGAAGCTTGGCTATAGGAAATCCATCATTCCCCGGGGGCTCTTTCCTCTAATCCCTTTTTATGCAGCATAGCTGGCTGCACAGAGCAGAACTACAGGGTTTTGCATGTTGCATTTTCTCATCTGTGAGAAACTTAACTGAAAGAATCCTCTGGTCCAGCAGTCACTCTCCTGAAACGGGAGCCACGGCTTCTGGTGACAATCCCCCACAGTTCGTCTCCTGAGTTTTAGCTGGCAGGGGACAGAACAAGGGACAGATCCTCTAGATCATTAGGAGAGAACTTAAAACTGCTACTCTCTCCTTTGTTAATCTTTTGAGGTGATCTTACCTAACGGAAACAGATATTGCTCTTTAGGGATTGCCCCTCCCTCACCCCACCCCCGGCCGTGTACATCCGTCTTCACCTGCAACCTTCCTCACAAAGGGCAGTCAATTAGAGCATCTTCTGTGAGCCAATTGTTAAGGAGCCTGTCATCCAAGGTTCTCTCTCTCTCTCTCTCTCTCTCTCTCTCTTTCTCTCTCTCTCTCTCTCATTGATGGTTTATTATTACTATGGTTAAGTTGAACAAACAACATAGGACGGGTTACTTATTATTAGAATTTTTTTTAATCTCTGGAAATCTGTATTTCAAAACAGGGAAACCAGAATTTGGTTCACAACTTTGTTCGTCCTTTTTTTGCTCACCCATTTAGGTTGCCGGCTTTAGCGGATTGAATAAGAATTTCTGGTGGTAAGGAGTTGAAAGGAGTTGATGGTTTTCTCATCTTGTGGGGGGAGGGCAGGCATCTAAAGATGACTCATTCTCCCAAATGGCAGCCACCATCTCACAGAATGTCAAGTTTCTGTGGGGCATGTGACCATAGGGGGTGTGGTGGGTGTGTCCGATGCATCTCTCCTGCCCATCTGCATAGGTGGGTGTGTCTGATGCCTCTCTCTTGCCCATCTGTGGGGGGTCCTAACAGTGGACATATGGAGACTGTAATCCTGGCTAAGGGGAAGAAGATAAACCCACAGCTCTCTTTTCAAACTCTTGATTCTGTGGATGCTTACTGATTTTTTTATGTTCTACTTTTCTAAATTTCTAAGTCTGTTTTTGTAAGTCTGGTTCATCATAGAAAAATGAAACTCTGTTTTGCAAAAATTCTTCAAAGTAGAAAGTCGGGTATATCTTCTACAGGATAACCCCAAAATGAAATATCTAGACGGTATAGTGACAGAGTTTTAGAATTGCTGAAGAGCTCTGAAGATCATCTGGCCCAATCTTCTTATTTTACAGGTGAAGAACCTGAGCCCAAATCTCATTGAGTTTGTGCAGTACTAAAAGGCTAGGGCACATTACTGCTGCCGCCTCTTTCCAAATGAATTTTCTTCAGGACTCTTTTAACTTGTTACTCCGTTGAATCTGGAGGAATCTGATTCACATGCAGAGTTTTAAAAAGTACGGCACTGGAGACTGAGCTCAGAGCAAATACTTTATCACTAAGCTATCTTTTCCCTTTAAATTTTCATTTTTAATTAATTAATTTATTTATGGAGACATACTTCTACCTTGATCTCCTCACATAATGGCCTCTACCTCCCAAATGGTGAGATTACAAGCATTCATTATCATACCCAGCTCCTTTTGTATGTTATTTTGAGACAGGCTCATATTAGGTTGCCCATACTTGCCTTAATCTTGCAATTCTACTTTTGCTCCCCCACTTCCCTGGTGTCTGACACAGGATCCCACTATGTAGCTCAGGCTGGTCCGGAACTTTCTATCCTCTTTGACTCCCAAGTATTGAGATTGCAGATATGTGTCACCCTGCCAACCTGTAGTATAGTGTTCAGAGAGAGAGAGAGAGAGAGAGAGAGAGAGAGAGAGAGAGAGAGATCCCTCTCCCCCAGATAAGGTCTATTGTAGCTCAGGCTGGCTTCAAACTCCCTGTGTGATGAAGGATGACCTTGAATTTCTGATCCTCCAGCTTCCACTTCCCTAGTACTGGGATTATGTATGAGGATATAACAATAAGTCAGATTTTATGCAGCCCTGGGAATAAAACCCAGGGCTTCTTACTTGCTAGGCAAGCCCTCTACCAACTGAACTACATTACCAGGCCCTATCTGTATCTTCTTCTTCTTCTGAGACAGGGTTTCTCTGTGTAACAGCTCCAGCTGTCCTGGAACTTGATCTGTAGACCAGGCTGGCCTTGGACTCACAGAGATCTCCCTGCTTCTGCCTCCCAGGTGCTGGGACCAGAGGTGTACATCACCACCGGGCTTAATTTTTAATGAATATAGTATAGATATTTTCTATAAGTAACAGAAATGGTGTGATTTAATAAAGGCTGAGAAAGAAGATAGAAAGACGTTTTGGACCCACAAGACCTCCGTATTTATCAATAGGGTACATTTTGGTAGAACACTAGATGTCTTAGTCACTGCTGCTATAATGATACTCTGGCCGAGGCTACTTTTCTAAGTGAAAACATTTAATTGGGGTCTCACCGTTTCAGAGGTTTAGTTCATTATCATCATGGCAGAGAGCAAGGTGACAGACACACAGGTAGTGATAGAGCAGTAACTGAGAGCTACATCCCGATCCATAAACACACACACACACACACACACACACACACACACACACACACACACACNCACACACACACACGAGAGAGAGAGAGAGAGAGAGAGAGAGAGAGAGAGAGAGAGCCATGCTGGGCCTAGTGTAAGCTTTTTGAAACCTCAAAGCCCACCCCCAGTGACACCCTTCCTCCAGCAAGGCCACACCTCCTGATCCCTCCCTAGCAGTGCCACACTGTGGGTGAGGCTTTCTTTTCCCAGCAGGATGGTTAGTTTGAGCCTCCTGGTTATGTAGCCAGCTCAGCGCTGGTCTCAGGTCTGAGGGGAGATCCTCCATCAAAACATAAATGAATAAACCAGCAAAGACTACGGCTGTGGCTCAGGTGGTGGATTGCTTGCCTAACATGGACAAAACCCTTCATTTGCTCTCCAGTACTGCATAAAATAGGATCCTGTAATCCTAGCACTCCTGAGTTAGAGGCAGGGGGATCAGAAGTTGGAAAAGATCCTCCCCAGGTAGTGAGTTTGAGGCCTGGCTGTGTTACATGAGAATTTATGGATACAGAGAGGAAAGAATATGAAAATGAGAAAGATAAAGAAAACGAGAAAGAGTAAACAAAACATCAAATGTTCCCCCCTTTTTTGCATAAAATCTGCATTCCTTCAAAGTACCTTTAAATAAATGCCTAGAAGCCTAGACTCTGTGGTTAGGTGTGGTGGTGTGTACCTATAATCCTAGTACTTAGGAGGCGATAGATTGCAAGATCAGGAGTTCAGTACATACAGAGTTCAAAATCAGCCTGAGCTACATGAGACCCTGGCTCAAGACACAGAAACAACACCAAAACCTAAAACAGCGACAAAAGAGCCAGACAATGGATTCAGACCTTGTGATCTTCTCACTGATCAGGCTTACCCAAGCCTAGTTCCCTCCCTCCCTCCTTCCCTTTATCCTCCCTTCCTCACTTCCTTCTTCCCTTCCTTCCTGCATTGCTAGCCCAGGTTGGTCCAGGCTTATTGGCTCAGACTAGCCTCAAACTCAGAGATGCTCCTGGCTCAGCCTCCTGACTACTGAGCTTACAGGGGTGAGCGACCACAGGGGTGAGCATCAACTCAGCAGCTTGATTTCTGCTTCCCACTGGGTGAGCCCTGAAGGCTTTCACACCTGGTTCCCAACCGCCACCCAGGGGAAGCCATTTACCATTCTATTGTGCTCGGTGCTGCCTCCCTCCCACACAAAGCCCTCCAGCTGAGTGTTTGCTTTGTAGGCTGTGGGGGGATTAATACCATTATTTTAGAACGTTAACACCACGGGTGGGATGCGCATTGAAGATTATAGTAATAAGTGAAGCTTTGGCGTTTCTCTCTCTCTCTCCCCCATCCCCTAGTCCTCAGTATGGGGTAAAGGCACAGCGCCAAGCTGTGTGCAGAGTGCCACAAATAACCACTTATTAAACTGTGGCAGCCCAGGCTGGGAGGAATGGGCAGGGGCTGTTGATTCACTGCACACCATGATTTGGCATGGGCAGGGAATTCTGCCCCTTACTCTAGTGGGGGGTACTGCTATTCCAGGAAACAGTGGGGTGGCGAGGGGAGAGGTACAAACCAGGGTACTATTCCAGGAAACAGGGTGGGGTGGCTAAAGGGAGAGGGACAAACCAGGGGACTGGGGCTGTTTAGGGTAAAAGGCGTCTGAGATATCAGGCGCCTGGCCTATATTTTCTGTATGAGGAGAGGAATGTGCATCTGTAGAAACTAGAGTACAGGTTCCCAGTTCTTTTTCTGTTATTATCTTGAGGGTGACCTTGAGCAAATCTTTCTAAAGCAGTCGGAGGACTGCAGCTGGTTGCTGCGCTGGAAGAGTTGAAACACTTCCAACAGTACTCCAAAAACAGCAGTCCAGGGTCGCGCCGGGGTACGGGATCCCGGCGGCTTCTGTCCGGGCCTTTAACCTTGACTTTCCTTTAACCCTGGTGGAGACACTTCATCACTTATAGACACACCCCCGTGGGCGGGGAGGAACAAAGTCTCTTACCACCGCCTGGAAAAAGATCCACTAACTCGTGCCCCCTTTAAAATATTCCCTGATTTGTGCTCCCCTTTGCTTCCTGAAAATGGAGTTGGTGAAGTCTCCGATTCACGACAATACAAAAACAAAAGGCGGGGCTCTGTTAAAGCTTATTATTTAGAATTTTTTCGGCTTCAAGTTCTTTTTGGGTTTCTCTGCCCTGGTCTACAGAGACAGAACTGTGGGTATCCGTGGCTGCTCATCGAAGTTACGTCATTGTGTTTCCATCTGCACAGCACCCAAGTCATGTCATGCAAATACAGGGTGCCGTTGGCCCGGGTACAATGGACTGATGCTCGCTTCTGAGGATTGCTGCTATTAACCCCACCGGCTGCGATCCCGCTTAAAAGAGTCCTGGAGTGTGAAGAGTATGGAGAAAGCTGAAGAGTTTACCCTTCCCCAAACTGGTTTTAACTTGCTGCTTGGAAAAGGGTTTTGGGGGTGATCCTGCCTCCCCCTTCTGGTGATAATGGTTGCTGTGGTAACACTACTGAAAAGGAAAGCGACAAAGGAAGAAAAAAAAAAAAACAAGGGAAGGGGTCAGGGTGAGTTGGTCCCGTGTAACACTGAGTTTTGGGGTACCTACTCCTCAATAGTGGCAGCTGGGAAGGAGCAGCTAAGCAAGACAATGCTGACTCATATAATTATTTTTGGATTTTGTTTTCTTTTTTGTGTTTTATTTCTTTTTTTAAAGATACAGTTTCATTATATAGCCCATATTGGCTTTGAACTCATGGTCTTCTTGACTCAGTCTCCCCAGTGCTGAGATTACAGGCATGCTAGACCATGCTTGGACACAGTTATCTTTTGGGTTTTTTGTTTGTTTGTTTTTGTTCTTGGGTTTTACTTTTTTTTATTGGGGGTGGGGGGTTGGGTGTCCTAGGACTTGGCAATCAGTGCTCTGCTCTCTTTTCTCTTCTTTTTCTTTTCTCTTTTTTTTTCTTTTCCTTAATCAAGGGTCTCTCTATTATGTAGCTTTGGCTGTCCCGGAATTTACTATGTAGACCAGGCTGGCCTCGAACTCTCAGAGATAAGCCTAACTCTGATGTGGGAGGTGATGTATGCTGTGAATATGTTTTATTGCCATTGGTTAATAAATAAGATGCTTTAACAGAGTAAAGTCAGACTGAAAGATATGGTAGTGAGAGAGTAGGTGAAGTCAGAGAGAAGCCATGTAGCTGCCACTAGGAGAAAGAGGTGAGCCTCCTGGTGGAGACTTTGCCATTAGACCATGACCTCGTGGTGATGCACAGATTAATGGAGGTGGGTTAGTTTAGGATATAAGAGCTAGCTGGAAATACGCTTAAGCTATTGGCCAAACAGTACTGCAAATAGTATAGTTTCTGATGGATTATTTTGGTTCTGGGCAGCTGGGAATGAACAAGCAGCCTCAGGGAACATAACTCTGCCTCCCGAATGCTTGCACTTGGCCGCAGCAAGACTTAACCACTGAGCAATCTCTCCAGCCTCCCCGATCCCCTTTAAGATTTATTTTTATGTGTATATAAGCGTTTTGCTTGTGCGTATGCAAGTGAACCATGAGCTTGCCTGGTGCCCAAGAAAGCCAAAAGAAGGCACCATACCCCCCAGAGCTGGAGTTGCAGGTGGTTGTGAGCCAGCATGTGGGTTCTGGGAATCGAACTTGGTCCTTTGTTATAGCAACAAGTATTCCTAACCACTGAGTCATCTCTTTAGTTCTAATAAGAAATTTTTAAAAGTTTGTTTTAAAACCTACTCTATGGTGAATCATGCCTGCAGTCCCAGCACTTAAAAGGTTAAGGAGGATTGCCATGAGTTTGATATAAGCCAGGGCCACCTAGTGAATTCTAGGTCAGCTTCAGCTATACAGTGTAAGACCATGTTTCAAAAAAGCAATAAACCCCAAACCAAACAATGAAAAAGTCTCTGAATACAAATTCTTTATCAGATATGGGATTTGTAAATATTTCTTTCTGCCTGTAGCTTGCCCCTTTCCTCTCTTAGGAAAAATTCAGTTTATAATGTTTTTCTATGAGTTTTGCTTTTGGTATATCTAAGAAATATTTTTGTATCCTAAGGTTGCAAAAACTTTCTCCCTATGCTTTATTCTAAAAATTTACACTTAATTGTAGCTACTGCTGTCTTGTTGAGGCAGGATTTCTTTCTTTCTCTTCTTCCTGTTTGTTTTCTCAAGACAGGGTTTCTCTATGGAAGAGCCCTCCCTGGCTGTCCTGGAACTCACTCTGTAGACCAGGCTGGCCTTAGACTTGCAGAGATCCTCCTGCCTCTGCCTCCTGAGTGCTGAGATTAAACGCAAGCGCCACCACGCTTAGCTTTGAGACAGGATTTCTGTACTGCTGGCAGCCCTGCAGTGCAGCGTAGACCAAGTTGATCTTCCTGCCTCTGCTTCTTCAAAGCTTAGGTCCCGTGTCTGTTTGTAGGTAATTTCTGGAAGGTGCAAGTATAGTTTGAGGAGGGCTTCTTTGGTTTTGCAATCGACTGTCCAATTGTTCCCTTCCTGTTTGTTGGAAAGAAGATCCCTCCTCCCCTTTCCTGTCCCAGAGTGTCCCCTTCTGCTCCATGTCACCTGTATTCCATCATTTTCTCCTCTCCCTTAAGATCGCTTCCTCCCCTTCCTTTCTATTTTCATCTTGCCCATCGCCCAAGACATGCGCACTCCCTCCCGTCTAGAGTCTGCATGTGAAAGAAACCTGCTATTTGTCTTTCTAAGTCTGGTTTATTCTGTTACCATAATGATCTTCCCTATCCTTTTAATAGTATTGTTCCTTAGATCTTAGTCCCAGGCCCACCCTGCTTCTTTTCACTCTAATGGTGCTCGGAAAAGGAATTC
>LOEQ01003120.1:187927-205978 GCA_001685075.1 Bramus lutescens | reverse complement strand
CTGAAGGAGCGGAAGGAGCTCCCGCAACACTTCTTTTTGTTTTTCAGGCCAATTCTCCTTCTCAGGAGGAGAATCAACTCCATGTATCCCAATACCACGTACACAACTAAAGTCACCTTGGTCATAGTTTGAAAATAGTACTCAAAACCTCACCACTTGCTCCCTGCACTGCCACTGTTCTTGATTCAAGCTACCATCTTCTCTTGCTTGGTTTACTGCAGGAGTCCTGCACCCTCCCCACAGGCTTCCTGCTTCCTCTTTCATTTGCCTTTTGTGCAAATCAGAGTTTTGCAAATGGCTTTTACTTTTAGTTCAAGAAATCCCTTACTAAGTCTCCCCAAGGCCCTACATAATCTGTTCCCACCCGTAGCTAGGTCTCCGTCCGTCCGTCCGTCTTTCTTTCCTCTCTCCACTTCAGCTATGCCTGGATCCTGATGGTCTTCAAAGAGGCGAAGACCCCAGGGTCTTGCCACGGATCTCTGCAATCTTTACCAACTCATCTCCTACAGCTGCTTGCTCAAGTGCTACCTTTCAGAGAGACTTTTCCAGGGTTGGTGATATAGTTCAGTGTTAAAGCACTGGCCTAGCATGCATGAGGCCCTGGATTCAATCCCCAGTACATCATCATCATTATCATTATCATCATCATACTATGATGATGACCCCACAGTTGACCAGATAGGTTCATCTTGATGATTATGTAAAGGCCTATTCCTCTGTCCTTAGCTAGCAGTCATCACTTCCTACCTTGCCTCTTCTCTGGTACTTTTTACCATCTTATTTATTTATTTATTTGTTTGTTTGTTTGTTTGTTTGTTTGTTTATTCATTTATTTTTCTGAGATAGGGTTTCCTCTGTAGCTTTGGAGGCTGAACTGAAACTCACTTTGTAGACCAGGCTGGCTTCAAAATCAGAGGTCTTCCCATCTCTGCCTCCCCAATGCTGGGATTAAAGGCGTGCGCCACCACCGCCTGGTTACTTTTTTACCATCTTACACCACAGTCACTTTGTTTGTCTGAATATCCCTGGAATGAGCTCTGTGAAGGCGGGTTGCTTTATCTGTTTTGTCCTCTACAATCTCTGACATAAATAAATATCCATTGATTTAATTCTTTTTGAAAAAAGTTTTTATTAAGTAGCTTGCTACGTGGCCCGAGTTGGTCTGGAATTCATGGTAGTCCTCCTGCCTCAGTCTTGCAAATGTTGGGATTATAAGCACTCTCTATCATGCTGGGCTTATTGAATAAATGTTGATGATTTTTTTCATCTGATCTCAAGACCTCCTTCTTCGAAAGATGTGGGAAATCTGCCTGGTCATGGAAAACTTGAATGCGCATAAGAGATATGAGACAGTGGTGCCTTTATCCCTCATGCATATCTCACGGTGTGATTCTTCTCTTCCAGCTGAACACAAAAACACCCCCAGCAACCAACCAGGCGTCTGACCCTGCGGAAAAAGGTAAGTAAGGCTGGGCTAGGCCATTAGCAGAGCTAATGAAGGGAGAAACGTGATACAAGAACTGTGAATGGTTAGAAAAGGCATGTAAAGTGATAAGAAGGGGCCAGCAAGATGGCTCAGTGGGAAAAGGTGCTTATTTGCCAAGCCTGATGACCTCCGTTCAATCTCTAGGACCCACATGATGGAAGTCAAGAAGTGGCACTCACAAATTGTCCTCTGACCTCCACACATAGGGCATATACAGATTCTGAAAAAAAGTAATGTATTTTAAAAGATTTGTTTATTTAAAATTTTTTTCTATATATGTGTGTGTGCCTGTATGAGCTTATGTGCACCACACGCTTGAAGGTGCCCAAAGAGGCCACAGGGCTTCAGAGCCCCTGGAACTGGCATTACAGGTGGTTGTGAGCCACCAGATGTGTATGTTGGGACTGTAACCCTGGTCTCCTGCAAGAGCATTAAGGACTCTTAACCACTGAGCCATTTCTCCAGCCCCATAAAACATCAAGCAATAAAAAGAAACTTCTCAGATAATCCAAGCCACTGTTCTCCATCAGACACTGAAGGACATGTACTTTGGGATTTAAACCATGGGATTTAGGAATAAGTAATGATAGAAGACATTTGTCATTTGATTCAAGGATAGCAAAACTTCTGGTGGTAATTATGCTAACTCTAAGCCCAGCACCCTAACTTTTAGAATCATCAGTCATCTGTAATCTCCAGACTGGGGGGCCCTCAAAGAGTCTAGCTCAAAGTGAACTCGAAGTGTGGGTTTGAGGTCTGAGGAAAGAAGTGGAATCGGTTGGGTCGACTCATCAATCTGTCTCCATCTGTCTACAGGGAAGGCTGGCAGCATCAAGAAGGCTGAGGAGGAGGAGGAGATTGACATTGACCTGACAGCTCCAGAGACAGAGAAGGCTGCCCTTGCGATTCAGGGCAAGTTCAGGCGATTCCAGAAAAGGAAAAAGGATTCCAGTTCCTGAATGGCCAGCCTTCCCTTCACCCTTCTACTTCCTCTCTCCCCTCCACCGCTCTGGCTCTCATGTATCTTGTCCCTTTATTCCTCTGGCCTCTCCCAGAGGCAAGCTTAACCTTTATATATTCTTTTCTCAGGCTCTCTTAAGCCATCACAGTAGTAGAGACATAGGACTTGAGAAGACGCCAGTTGATTGTCACTAGGCTAAGGGTGGATCAGCCAGTTGATTGTCACTAGGCTAAGGGTGGATCAGTGCGTTGCAGAGAACAAAAGGTTTTGAGGTTTGATCCTTCCCTATCCCTAAAGCTGAGGGCAGGATGGGAAAGCCTTCAGGGTGCAGTGACTGAGGGTGGGTAGATGTACTCTGCCAGATGCAGCACTCACGCTTCAGGTAACACTTTCTGGTCCTTCTGCAACATCCCTCCCATCTCCCATGATTCAGCCTCAGTGCAGCTGCCGTTTCCCCTGGGCAGACATAAATCAAGGAGCTTGCAGAATGTGATGGTGCATGCCTTTAGTTCCAGAACTTGGAAAGTAGAGGCAGCGGAATCTCTGTATGTTCAAGGCCAGCCAGGGCTACATAGGGAGTGACCCTGTCTCAAAACAAACAAACAAACAAACAAAAACCTGCACCACCACCCCCAAAAGCAGCTTAATAAATTAGTGCATGCTGAGTAGATTCCTTCCAAGGAAGGAAAGCAGGTGTAGAGACAGAGACAGGAAAATCTTCCTTCATGGTCCAGTCTGAAATCAGAGGAGCCAAAGATGGAGAAGGCCCAGAGGCCATAGGCCAGGAAACATTTAGGAAGGAAAGAAAAGTAGAGAAGGGAACGATGTCTGAAGCTAGAAGTTAAATTTAATTGTTAAATAAATACTACATGAGAGGCTTTCTGGCCATTGCTAATCTGCCTACCTCTTAATCTACCCCATCTCTAGTCATCCCCAGAGCCACATGAGCCAAGTGACACCCCTATAGTTCTCAGCCACCCCACTGTGGAGTCAGGGCAAAAATAGCCACTGTAATGTGATTTTAGCATGTTTAATAATCTTAATAATAAAAAAGCCCTCAAATAGGGCCACTGAACCTCTACTAGTGTTTTTTCTTGAGTTGAGCACGAATGTAAGCCTACAATGGCCCAGGGAAGGCAGTGGAGAAACTGCGTGGGTTGCAGGGTGGCACAGGAAATTAACACAGCCTGAGCGAATTCCCGCTGAAGCTAATCCTGCCTTCCTGTTCCTGACCTTGGTCTCACCTTGATGTGAAGCCCACAGTCGCTCAGCTGCTGTCATCACCCCCAGGTGCACCTGCAAGGACAATGGCTTCCTGCTCTCCTGTCAGCTGTGATCACCCTTGGTACATATCTCTGAAAACGAACCTTTTCTTCCCTGCTTCTTATCCCCAAATGACCTGTTCTAGATTTCCCTCCTGCTTGGTCTTCCTCCCAGATCGTCCCCTCCCCTCCTAATGTTTATAAAATTAAGAGACGGGGACAATGGCTCTGGACACTAAAAGACTATCACTCTTACACTGAGGGTTTTAACCAGAAATCAAGCAGAAATTATTTTGAAGTGAGGTAGCATTGCTGAGCAATGGGCTCTACACATTAACATGACTGAAGATTGCGTGAAAAATCATCTATACCTGCCACACTTCTCCTTACTTTTTTTGCGGGGAGTGGTGATTAAAACAGTTTCACTGCACTAACCGGGCTTGGTGGCACACATTTTTAATCTCAGCACTCAGGTGGCAGAGGCACGATGATCTCTTGAGTCTGAGGCCAGCCTGGTCTACAGAGCAAGTTCCAGGACAGCCAGGGCTACAGAGAGAAACCCTGTCTTGAGAAAAACATGACAAAACAAAATGGTTTCTCTTTGTAGTCCAGGCTAACCTAGCCCTTGTTATGTAGCCAAGGATGTCTTTGAACTCACAACCCTACTGCGTGAGCCTCCCTAGTGACTTGGATTACAGTCTTTATGCCCAGCTAATGGTTTTTATTTTGGTAAACTTTGTAAAACATAAATTTTACCATTTTTATTTGTTTTTACTTTATATATACTATGAGTTGGGGGTTTTGAGTTAGTTTATGTATATCGGCGTTTTGCTTGCATATATGTCTGTGTACCTTGTGTATGCCTGGTGTCCATGGAGGCCAGAGGAGTGTATCAGATCCCCTGGAATTGGGAATATAGATAGATGATTGTCAGCCACCAGGTAGGTGTTGAAAACCAAACCGAGGTTCTCTGGAGGAACAGCCAGTGCTCTTAACAGCTAAACCATCACTCCATCCTTGAGTTCATTTTTTTAATGTATGTGAGCGTTTTCCTGCATGTATACATGCACACCATGTGCTTGCCTGATGTCAACAGAGGCCAGAAGGCAGCCCTGGATTTCCTTGGAACTGGAGTTACAGGTGGTTATGAGCTGCCATGTGGGTGCTGAGAACTGAACTTGGGTTCTCTGCAAGAGCAGCATCATCTCTCCAGTCCCCAAATTTTATCTTTTAAAGAACTCCCATCCTCTGTTTCTGGCCTCCATGAATTTTACTGTTCTACTGCCCATCTCTCTGGCTTCCTTAACATGCAGCTGGTGCTATCCTGGAACATAAGATCCTCTTTTGAGGGCTGAGATTATAGGAGTGTACAAAAACCACCATCTGTAACTCTGTAGCGGGCCTTCTTTTGGGCCACCCACTTGCTCCCAAATCATGACATGGAGACTTACTATCAATTATGAATGCCCAACCTTATCTTATGCTTGTCCCACTAGCTCTTATAACTTATTTTAAACTGTGTCTCTTAATCTATTTTTGCCTCAGAGTTTTTTTTTTAACCTTTCTTTCATTCTGTATCTCTTATTTTTTCCTGCTTCTTCAGTGTCTGACTGGCCAGTGGTTGTTGGCTGGCTGGCCCTGGTCATCCCATCTCTTTCTCTTTTGTTGTCTTCTCTCTCAAGCCTAGATTCATCCTCCCACTTATTCTCTCTGCCTGCCAGCCCTGCCTGTCCCTCTACAGCCTAGCTATCAGCTGTTCAGCTTTTTATTGGACCAATCAGGTGCCTTAGGCAGGCAAGGTGAAACAAATGTAACACATCCTTACATAGCTAAACAAATGCAATAGAAACAAAGGTAACACACCTTTACACAGTTAAAGTAATATTCTGCAACAGAAACAAATGTAACACATAGTTAAAGTAATGTTCCACAACATAACTTCCTTCTTTTTTTTTGGTCCACAAATATAGGAATCAAAACCACGCAGAAGCCAAGTGTAAGAAACAAGCGACAGTATCTCTGGAAGTCAGCCTGTATTCCAGAGTATATTCACTCCTAGCCAGCCCATGGCTATGGAATATTAATAGAATTGAATACTAAGTCACAGGAAGGTCCTCTGCAAAAGGAAGTACTTCTTCCTGATGCCAGAGAAAAGAAGGAAGTTTCATTGTTATGTTTGGAATCTGATATGAGTGCAATAGGGTAATCATGGTAGTCTTAAATCTCAGCCTCGTAGGCAAATAAAAAAAGGACCCCATTGCTACAGCTGGGATGTAAAATAAGTACTCCCAGGGCTAGAGAAATGGCTCAGCTGTAAAAATGCTTGCTGCTCTTCCAGAGGGCCCAGGTCAGATGTAACTCCAGCTCCAAGGGATTCAATACTCTCTTCTAGCCTCTGTGACCACTCAGATACATATGCACATACACATTCACACAAAGACACATACATACACACTAATTAATAATAATAATCATAACAATAAACCTTTTAAAATACTCCCTGTCCTTTGGTCCATGGATGAGATGAGAACTGACTGCCCTCTACCTTGATCTGCCTCTATGACACTGAAGCCAGGCAGAAGTTCCTGGTCCTGCCTATGTGGCTGGTGCTAAGCAATGGTGATTTCTCTGTTGTCAGCCTGTTTCTGTAGACCTGCTGGTTGGAGAGGATCTGCTGAATCATTTTGCCACACTAATGTGGAGCCTATTGACGCAGCCCCAACCCCTTTGATTTCGGAAAGATAATTCTGACCCAAAACAGAGACTTGGGCATCTTCAGTTAAATCAGTGGTGTTTCTCAGTGAACACTCTAAGGGCTGCTTCTCTTCCACCTGCCGTTCCTCATGGTTTAAGCTGAGTTGCTTCTCTCTGCCTGCCTGGAACACTCTCTAGAGGTCCAGGACTTTTGATGGGCTCTCCTTGGAGCCCTAAAACTCTGCCAAAGAAATGATCTTTGAATGCTAATCACAGCGGACTTTTTTTTTCTCGAGTGTTTTGTCTTGTGGAACAAAAACTGGAGATCTTAACAGAAAAGATAAACAGAAGGGAAAAAAAGACACAGAGCATGGTTGGGTGAGCCTGTAATTTCAGCACTTGTGAGGTGGAAGCAGGAATATCAGGAGTTCAAGGTCATCCTTGGCAATATACTTAATTCAATGCTATCCTGGGCTACATGAGACCTTGAGACCTTGTCTCAACCTCCACGCCCCAAAAAAGTTTAAAAGAAAAAAGGAACATATGTGCATTACTTCTAACAACAGATGTGTGACTTCCTCTCACATAAAGCTGTTCTCCAGCTCAAGACATCTTATCCTGTAGTTATGACACCAGGTATCCAGAATTAAGGCCACTTGCGGCTTGCACTTCTAGCTAATCAGCTGCCGGTCATAAAACTTCCTCCTGCTCAGTAATTTGCTGTACTGGCTCAGGAAAGTTCCTTACTTATTATTGTCACTTCGTCCTAAAGGAGACCACTCAGAACCCAGGGACGTCTCCAAGTCAAAGCAATCCAGCCTCCTGAGTTCCTGGCACACTGATAAACCAATCTGAAAGCTCTCTGAACTTTGAACCCCAGTTTTTAATAGAATCATTATTATATAATCACGATTAAGTCACCTGATGTTGGTAGTTAAATCAATTTCCACTCCCTTTCCCCTTCCTAGAGATCAGGGTTGGGCTAAAAGCTCTAATCCTCACATCACAAAGTTGGCTTCTCAGGCAGTTGACTTTGCCAGCTTCCAGGAGTCATCTTGGAGTCATAACTAACATCAGCTCTGGTGTGGCTGAATTGTGCTTTTGAACTAGCTGAGGTGGTGTAGGCCAGTAATCCCAGAACTCAGGAGGCTGGATTGCTTTGACTTGGAGAATAACCTGGGGTTACACAGTGAATTTGAAGTCAGCTCCCCACGTAGGGAGACTCAGGCAGGAGTTAAAGGGTTTAGGAATATTGAAAGCTGTTCCCCTCACCCTTAGCACACAGTAAATTCCGGGGGTTCTAGGATTTCTGTGCCAAGACCTAAGGGTGAAGACAAAACATATGTGTTTAGTAGGAACTAGTCCAAGGCTTGTGGAGGGGACAAAATTTACTAGATTTGAATTAATCTAAAAATTTCATGAAGAATAGACACTTCGGACAGAAGTACAGTAGGTGGAGCTGGAGAGATGGCTCTACAGTTAAGAGCACTTGCTGCTCTAGCAAAGGACCCAAGCTTGGTTCCTACCTTCTACATGAGGCAGCTCACAACTACCTGTAACTTCCAACTTCAGAGAATCTGTCAAACTCTCATGGCCTCTTCTCTCTCTCTCTCTCTCTCTCTCTCTCTCTCTCACACACACACATTTTTAAAAAAATAAAGAGAAAGAGATGGAGAGAGAGATCCACGATGCAACAGGATCCTTTAACAGCAAGTTTGAAGCTTCTCAGCCTTGCCTCCTGGGCCATTTGTGCAGGGTCATACTTGAATAAAATCCAGAGAGCATCTCATAATCCCAAGGTAGTAAATCTTAGATCAACACTTGTCTTCTTTGACACACGCCACTCGGGGCGAGGCTCCAGAAGCCATTAGGAGCTGGTCTCTAATTGCCTAAAGAATTACAAGTCGCTAGGTCAGACTCCAGAGAGTTAGGATTTGTCAGTTAGAAATGGATTTTTCTCTTTGGCCTGTTTGACCCTACATTTCTTACTGTATCACGTTATCACATCCGTAACGCTGACTTCTCTTCTGGAGCTTTCTCGGCTATGTGGGGTTGACAGAGTTAAGATTGCAGCCCTGACAAAAGTGGATGGAGCCTGGGGATCTTATAAGATAGGGATATACTTTTAATTACATTCACAAAGCCCAGACTTGGACAGATAAAGGTCTGGGTGAGGTCAGGAGTGGGAACAGGGAATGGGGTGTTAAAGAGACAAGAATTCTCTCTGGACAGTATTTCAAGCTGCATTCAGAGACTTGACAACAGGGTTTCCACTGTAGTTTTAGAGCCTGTCCTGGAACTGGCTTCCTCTTATGGGAATCCCTGGCTGATATCCTTCTAGGAGCTGCCCTTCTTTCCCAGCTCTTAGCTTCTTGTTCCTGAATGTTCCTGATTTCTGATCTTGTTTGCAGAGGTAGTGGTTCCTGGTAGCTTCCTTGTCCCTGCCATGTGTTCGGTGTTTGAGAATCAGGCCTCAGCGGACTAACTTTAATTAGCCGCTGTCATCCTGTTTGTCATAACCACCCTAAATATAGTCCCTGTTGTCTATGCTTCTGGAAATTGAGAGTTTGAGGGTTTGAGGGTAGGGAGTTCTGCTTTTTATATTGTTAGGTATCACAGGTGCCCTTTCTTCTGGTTAAGTGACAGGTCAGACTCCAGCTCTGGAAAAGCATTCTCCAGAGAAAGTCAGCCTGTTCACAAGACCGCAAGAAAGGCATCCTCATTCCCTCCTTGGATAGTTCCTTCTGGAAGTCATAGAAAAGTTCTGGCAGCCCTTGATTCCCCCTTAGCATCCTACCTTCCCTTAGAGTTCATTTACCAACATGACTGCTAATCAATCAACTCAATCATTGAGACTGTGGAAGTTAAGGGACTTCGTTTGGGGGTCTTAGGAAATACAACCAAGGAGCCAGATTCAGACGGCCTTGAATGTGTCTTCTCAAAGACATGAGACAAGTGGGGGCTTAAGCAGGCAAGCAGTGCTGCTGTATTGCAAAGCAGTGAAAATTCCTTTCTATAGAATGCTGGGAAATAGCTGAGACTGACTAACAGAAGATGAAGGATGTGTATAGTAAAAATGTCCACAAAATGGGAATCCGATCTTTAGGTGCATAGTTTGTGTCTCTGAGCACAATGTAATTGTCTGGTTTTTCCAGATGCCTGCAGTCAAACAATGAAGGTGGCCCAAAGCTCACACACCTGGACACTAGCCTGAGATGCAGGTGCATAAATGCTGTCCCTCAATGTCCTCTCGATTCTAGGTCTAGTCCTGAGTTCTAGTCTTAGTTCAGTGACTCATGTGCCTTGGGAAAGTTAATAAATGTCTCGGTGGCTCAGTTTCTTCATTTGTAAAGTGAGACTGCTGTGTTGAACTCTAAGGACCAGCGGGAGGGTGAGAAGACAAGGTCATCTAGGTCGACTTCATAGTTGGGGTCCTCTGGGATTCTCATTCCGTAGATTTAAAATGTTAAAATTTCATGAAGAATTGACACTTCGGACAGAAGTACAGTAGGTGAGGCTGGAGAGATGTCTCTACAGTTAAGAGCACTTGCTGCTCTAGCAGAGGACCCAAGCTTGGTTCCTACCTTCTACATGAGGCAGCTCACCACTGCCTGCAACTTCCAGCAGAAGTTGGGGTGATTCTCCATCTCATGCTGCAGAGAGGACATCAGTAGTGGCAAGGAAGTCTTGTCAAGTGCCACTCTGGGTTAGCCCCTGTTCTGGGAGCCACACTGGGTTAGCCCCTGTTCTGGGAGCCACTCTGGATTAGCCCCTGTGCCGGAGCTTTCACATATATTAACTCATTTCATTCTTTTTTTTTTTCTTTCAAGACAGTGTTTCTCTGTGTAACAGACCTGGCTGTGCTGTCCTGTCCTGGAACTTGCTTTGTAGACCAGGCTGGCCTCAGACTCACAGAGATCCGCCTGCCTCTGCCTCCTGAGTGCTGGGTTAACTATGCAGGGTTCATTTAATTCTTACAATGCACTGGCATCTCCATTTTACAAATGAAGAAAATGAGCCACTGAGGTACTAAATAACTCCCAAAACAAATGAGTAGTTGAAGCAGGGGTAGAACTCAGGCTGTCTGACTCCCAAATTTGTGGGTTTTATACCACGTGGATAACTGAAGGTTGGCTGTCGAGTGTTGGACCCTAGAGTCCAATCACTAAGGAAGAGTCGTCCCAAGAGACCATCTCTCACACCACAGCTGATGTAAAAGCATAAGGATTTTATTAATTCTGTCATCACAGGGTCTTTCAGCATTTGAGGAGCCAGAAAAACCCCGAATAACTGGTACAGGCTACTTTTAAAGGAAAAAGCCACAGAAGCAAACGGGCGTCTGGGGGTTGGTTTTTTTTTTTTTAACTATTGTGATTGGCTTATTCAAAAGGGCTATTACCAATAATTGGCTGGGGAGCTTTTGCCAGATCAGATGAGGTAAGAGGAGACATCTGAGGGTCACTTTGCCCCTTCCCAGGGACTACGTCAAAACACCAGGAACTGAGTCAACCTAAGGGTTCCCAACATCTCAGTATGTGCATGTGTTACGTCCTTGGTTCTGGGGAGGGAAGCAGTACTGCTGAGAGGCCTCAGACATGGCTTCAGAATTGTCAGAAACGGCTTTAGAGTTATTTTAGAGTCCAGCCTAGTTTAGAAGGCGAAGGGGTGGGGCAGGTTACCCTTTAACTGAGCCCCAGAATACCTATTTGGTCCAGAATACCAGACACATACCAGACCCTCTTTCTTCCTTCTCAGGAAGACCCCATCCTGGCTTTACCTGACTCCCAGATTTCTAGCTGGGCCTCAGTCTCATCCAAATGCCTGCCCTGTTGCTGCAGGGAGTGTATAGCGAGGCTCTCTAAAGTTAAAAGTAGTTGGAAGTGAACTAGATAGGGAAGAACTGATGTGCCTGGAGGGGGAGAGGCAACAGGAGACTCATGTCAGGTGGAACACTGGCTTGTACAAGTTCTTTCTCTGACTCTTGGGAGGGTCTGAAGCCTTATACATACCTCTAAAGAGTTCTCAACTGGAGGATGTACTGTCCTCTAGGGAAAGTGTCAAGAATCTACGGAGGGTTTTAGTTTGTTGTTTGTCTTTCTTTTTATTTATTTAGCTTTATTTTATGTGCACTGGTGTGAAGGTGTTAGATCCCCTGGAACTGGATTTTCAGACAGTTTTGAGCTGCCATGTGGGTGCTGGGAATTGAACCCAGGTCCTCTGGAAGAGCAGTCAGTTCTCTTAACGGCTGAGCCATCTCTCCAGCCCCTGTTGTTTGTCTTTTTAAAATTAACTTAAAAAGATTGTTTGTGTGGCTATACAGAGTGGAAGAACATGGCAGTTAAGAGTCTAGGAAAAATAAGGATGCTAGACAATAATACAATAGCCTGGAAAATGCAAAAGAATTATCTCACATACTTTGAAAACCTCAGTGGGTCTAGTGCTATAGCTCAGCAGTTGAGGGTGCTCACCTCAGAGACTGACGACTTGAGTATAATCTCTTGAAGAGTTTGAAGTAAGCCTAGGCTATGTAGTAAGTTCCAGATGAGCCTGGGATACAGTGTCAGACTCTGTCTCAAACAAACAAACAAAGCTCCATCTAAAGGGGGGAATGAAGGCTGGATAGATGGTTTAGTAGTTAAGAATACTTGTCGATCCTTAACTCCAGTTTCAGGGGATCCACTGCCCCCTGTTGAACTCTTTGGGCAGCAGGAATCCATGTGGTACATATACATACATACAGACAAAAGACTCATACATATAAAGTAAATAAATCTAAAAGCAAAACTTCAAAAATAACAAGAGAGAAAAAGAATATTCATCTCTAATTGACTGTAACCTTGTGGAAATTTTAGCATTAATGTGAATAAACACACATTGTGTGAAATAAGCTTAAGAGAATGTTTTAGTCTCTGCTGTGTGTGTGTGTGTGTGAGAGAGAGAGAGAGAGAGAGAGATGAATAAACACATCCTGCTGAGTCCATTTAGTGAGACTCATACGTGTATTTGTTTAGTTTTTCTTTTTTTTAAATAAGATCTTGTTCCATATCTCTAGCTCGCCTTGAACTCCTCGCAAGCCTTTCTCCTTCCAGCCTTCTGAAGGTCACAGAAGTGGAGCACCACACTTTCTTACCTCCATGGTTCATTTCCTTAATATAGTGTGAAATAAAATCTCCATCTTCTTTCCGACATTGTGCCAATGTCTTTTACAAAGAACCCCTCTGGGCAGCTGGAAAGATGGCTCCACAGACAGGAGAAGTCCCAATACTCACATCAGGCAGCTCATAATGGCTTGTCGTTCCAGCTCCAGGAAATCTACTACTCTCTTCTGGACTCCTCAAGCAGTAGGACTCACATGTGTGTGAACACACACACTCACTTTAAAAACTAATGATAAAAAAATTTTAAGTATGTAAACCATATCCTCAAGTGAATAGACACAAACTCTTGGGTTTGGTAAAGCCGGTGTCAATTATGTCTTTGGCTTACAGGGGGAATGACGTATAGTTTTCTTCTCTCTTTTGTAGCCAGTGGATCCCCTTGACCCAGGGGAAGCTGTTACAAACATGTTTCCACAGTCATCTAAGGTTCTAATATATTAGTGATATATATGTGTATATATGTGTGTATTGATATATCAACAAACTGTCTAGTCAGTTATTAATAATGTATCCAGAATAGAGAACAAAGAAAATGAAGTTGCTGTTGTCTTTGTCTCTTGTAGCCTAAGCTAGCCTTGAACTTTAATTTGATATTTAGTCAGAACTGGTCTTGAACTTCTGATCCTCCTGAATGTACCTTCCAAGTGCTGAGGTTATAGGTATGTACTGTCATGCCTAGCCTAAAGTTCTATGCATATTTGTAAAGGTGAATGAGATTTGTGCTAGTTTATAAAGTACACTCATTTATTTTTTAATTTAATTTTATTATTTGTACATGTGTTTCGCCTGCATGTGTGTCTATGTACCACATGAGTACCCGTTGCCCACAGAGGCCAGAATGTTATACTATGTACAACTAAGCTTATAGCTGTGGAGTGTTCCACTGTCTCTTACTTGACTCTTACAAAAGGTCTGGGAATCACACAGGGTGGATAAAATGGTCCTGTATGTTTATGAAGAGCAAAGCAAACTTACCAAAGGCAAGTAACCAGCCTGGGGAACGCAACCAGTGAGCAGCTGGCATGTTTTAGAGTTCAGGTCTCGGGAAAGAAAGCTATTGCGTTCCCACCCCTGAACAAGCAGAGCCTGGCTCAGATTAGCACAGTACAAGCTCGCTGGCTGATTCGTAATAAATAAATGTGTCTATGAGCCAGCCTTTTTCAGAGTTTCCCCCACTATGTATGCTACATGGGCCAACACCACAAAATCAAACCTGACAACTAAACCAGCTAACGAGGAAGAAATGTGGGTTGGGAACGAGAGAAGAGGTGGGGTTCTTATGAGGACTAGAAAATGCAAGATAGAGGCAGTGGTGTCTGGAAATATCAGTGTTTATTAAACATTTAAGGACCTTCGGAGGTGGTAGAAGAAATGTGCAGAATGTAGAAAAATCCTAACAATCCTCTGTGCCTGGGAGCGCAACCTCCTCCTTTCCCTCCTGTTCTCCTGTGGTTTTACTGTTTGCTGTCTCATTATTTATTTCTTAAAGCCCCCCACACCACCCCTGACCCATGAGGATCCATTTTTCTCTCTCTCCTTCCCCAAATCTTGAGTCCCAGAATTCTGCTCCAGTGTGGTCAGAGGGCATCAATCATGTAGCTGAGGTCTGAGGATCAGGGGCAACCACTGCTTGGGCTGGCTGGCTCTCTGGTAGAGATAAAGACTTAGCAGGGGGTGGGGAACTGCAAAAGCCACATGACGTCATTGGTCCTCAGTCATGGGGGCATGGGCTCAGATAAACAAAGAGAAAAAAATATGGTGAACAAATAAAAAGTACTCGACAACCTAAATAACCTCCTAATGGAGAGTCTCGTCTAGATGATGTGGATTTGAGCCCAAAGACAAGAGTGTGGAGCTGGGCCTCTGAGGGAAGGAAAGGAGAGAGCAGGAAAGAGCCAGGGGAATCAGCTGGGGTGGAGATGGCGGGAGGATGGGAAGGCCAAGCGGCCTGTTGTTGGGCAGAGGCTATCAAGGTCCCTTTCTTCTCGGTGCCTGAGGGACAGGCACCAAACACACAGCCCTTGGGGCAGGCGAGGAGTAGGGTTAGTCCCTAGGCTCCAAGAAAGCCGAGGGGTAAAGGTGAGGGAGGAATACAAGAACTTGGAAAGGAAGGTTGTAATGAAACTTTACATCTCATTGGGAGGTAAGGGCAGGGCAGGGCTGAGGAGCAAGAGGAAAGCACCTAGACCTGGGAAAAGAGGAGCCTAGGTCCCCCTGCTCTGACAGGGCCTGGACGTGACCATCACTTGTCCGATTCCAGGCCCATCATGTTCTTGAGGGCGTTCTTGAGGCTGGTTCTACTGGGGGACTTGACTGCAGGCCGGAGCTCTGAGCTCTGTTCATCTTTACGAAGCTCCATCTCGATGACCACCACCTGAGAGCCTTTGGAGGACTCCGTCGCAGANCTTGCGAGACTCCCCCAGCCCTTTAGACTTCTTCTCACTGGCAGCTTTGGTGCTTCTGCTGTGGTCCAGCATGGCATACAGCACTGGGGTCTGCGGGGAGGGTTGCATACATCAGCTTAGGTCTTGACCTCTCCCACCCATCCCTCGCTGCAGTCCCGGGTTCCCAGCGTTTTCCTCCCCAGTTTC
Source organism: Bramus lutescens (assembly GCA_001685075.1). Lineage (NCBI taxonomy): Eukaryota > Metazoa > Chordata > Mammalia > Rodentia > Cricetidae > Bramus > Bramus lutescens. The sequence goes on along the minus strand of LOEQ01003120.1, from coordinate 190,826 downwards.
ACGTCTCGCTAACCTGACGCCCGCGCTTCGAGGAGTCCTTAGAAGACTTGTGAAATTTCCCCTTCTCCATGGCACTGTGGAAAGAGGGGTTGCCGCAGGATTGGTCTCACTGGAACCTACTCCTAGCGAACGCATTTCCTCTTTTCTTTCGCCCTCCCACCTCTGAAGCAGTCTCGGGGGATCCTGGATAGAAGGTGGGGAGTCAGGCTCCGCCCCTTACCTGAGCCTCCTCTGCAGGGTCGCCTGCCTGCGCAGCCAGCAGTACCGAATCAAGTAGAAAAGCAGCAACAGCAACAGAACCACCCCGAGGATGCCCCCGATCACGGCTCCCAACACCACCCCATACCTAGTGGGCACTAGGAAGGGGCAAAGAAATAACGTGGGTCGAGGGGTAGGTATCAGAAACCTGTATCTATGTTGCTTCGCACTACACCTATTTCCAGTGGTTGGAAATGTGAAAATTCTAGCCAAGACTGCCCTTTGCCTCTCTTCCCAGCGTTTTTTTTTTACTATTATTTTATTATATTTTTGGGGGGCTGGGCAGGGTCCCATGTAGCCCAGATTGGCCTTTGACTAGTAGTCTTTGGGTTCTTGCTAGCCGACAATGGCCTTGAACTTCTGATGGATCGCTTCTACCTCTGAAGTACTAGGATTCCAGTCAGAACCACCATGCGTATCTCCACAGCTCCCCACCCCCACCCGTTTTACTATATATTTTAGCCTGATCACAATCACCTCCTCAGCCTCCCCGGAGCTGGGATTAAAGGCTCACACTGCCACATCCAGATTAGTTAAGGCTGTTTGCCCTTCCTCCAGTCTATCAGCTCTCCCTGATACCTTCTTTGAACTGCTTCCCAGACCCCTGTCCCTTGTCCCTTCTCACACCTTTTTCAAAGACATAGAGCGTGACCTGAGAAGTCTTGCCCACTATGTCTGGTGGGTTTTTGACATCACAGGTGAAAGTGCCGTTGTCGCTGTAGTCAAGGTTGTGTATGACAATGGAGCCGTCCTTCCAGCGAGGGTCCCCTACCCACTGGATGCGCTCTTTGAAGGTCCCCACTTCGTCGATGTAAGGTTGTCCTTTGGCATAGTGGAAGATCTGTGAGAAAGGAGGGAAATCGTGTGAGGGAACCCTAGTGCGAAAACTGCTGAAACTTGGCTCCAGACTCAGGGTAACAGATCTTGGCCTGGGAGAGGGAGGACAGTGCACCCAGGTCCTAGGCAAGGTGACAAAGACTGTTTACTTACCTTGCTACAGTTGAGTTTATGGCTCATAAAATAGCTTCCTTTCTGAAGTCCAAGTTCACTTTTCTGTTTTTTGAAGCACCCTGTTATCTAACTCCAGGACACTCCCCCACCCTCCACCCCTGCACACTCACCGAAATGGCATCTCGGCCCCCTTCAGGTTGGTAGCGCCAGGTAAAAGAGATGTCATCTGAGACCCATTCACTGGACCAGAAGGAGCAGTGCAGGGTCACCTGGGAGCCCACAGCACCATAGACTTCCCTGTCTGTGTAAACCACAATGGCCAGGGCCGGGGACAGCACTGCAAGCAGAAGAACAAGAGATGTACACACCGGCCCAGTCAGACATGGAGAGGATGTGTGACCAACCAGCCATCAAGGGCTGGGACGCGGGTGAGGCCGTAGCAAAGAAACACATCTGGATGAATTTGGTTGGTAAATGTAAATGCTTGCATCACCTCACGGTCTCAGCAGAAAGACTACTCTTCATGTCTATAGTCACACCACCCTGAATGTATCCAATCTTGTCTGATCTCAAAAGCTAAGCAGGTTCATGTCTGCTTAGTGTTTGGATGGGATGCTTCTTCAGCGTGGAGGAGATAGATCAGTGCTTTTCTGTAGGATTCTAGAAGGTGGGTGGTGTCCAACTCCCACTTTCCCTTTTAGTCTCTTTATTCTCCTTCCTTCCTTCCTTCCTTCCTTCCTTCCTTCCTTCCTTCCTTCCTCCCTCCCTCCCTCCTTCACTTCCTTCCTTCCTCCCTCCCTCCTCCCTCCCTCCTTCCCTCCTTCCTTCCTTTCTTCTGAAGGAGCTTTACTATAGCCCATAGTTCTCCTAGCACTTTTACCTTCTGTCTCAGCCTTCTGAGCGTTGGAATGACAGTCACGTGCCAATGGTTGATAGCTAACATTTTTGTTTTTGTTTTTTCTAAGATAGGATTTCTCTGTGTAGCCCTGGCTGTCCCGAAATTCACTCTATAGACCAGGTTAGTTTCGAACTCAAAGAGATCTGCCTGCCTCTGCTTCTTGAATGCTAGGATTAAAGGTGTGCACCACCACCACTCAGCTTATTTGTTTGTTTTAGACAGAGTCTTACTATGTAGCCCTGGCTGACCAGGAACTCAATATGTAGAACAACCGGACTCACAGAGATACACCTGTTGCTGTCTCCTGAGTGCTGGAATTAAAAACATGCACCACCGTATTGTGCATGCATTCTTATAAGCTGTTAAAGCAATACCAATAAAGATAATGTCTCCTTTGACACTTACTCTAACAACCAATTTCTTTCCTAATGTCTCCACCCACTTTGAACCGCCATTACTAGTTAGTAAATATATTTCCTCTATGTATAAAACTCAATATAAATGCAATACACTCAAGATACATCTGTGCTTATAACAAATGGCTAAATTTGTTTTGTGGAGCTTTTAAAAATATAATGTATATACAATATATTGCATTATAACTTACCTTTTTGTTTTGAATTAAGAATTTATGTATCTGGGATGGCTTTCCGTGCTGACTCATAGACATCATTCCATACTGAGCAGTTTTATAGTATTTCACAGTACAGCAAATTCAAATTCTTGCAAGAAGACAGAAGGAGGAGGAGGAGGAGGAAGAGGAGGAGGAGGAGGAGGAGAAGGAGAAGGAGA
>LOEQ01003120.1:113663-124939 GCA_001685075.1 Bramus lutescens | reverse complement strand
CTCACTCATTGGCTGGTCAGCAAGCCCCCAGACCCAGGAACTCACTGATTGGTTGGTCAGCAAATCCACAGCTCCTATTGTCTCTATCTCCCCAGCATTCGGATTACTGGTGGGTTATCAGACTCAACTTTCTACTGAATGCTGAGAATCGAAATTGTGTCTTTATGTTTATGGATCAGGCCCTTCACAGACTGAGCCACCTCTCCAGCACCCCTCATTACTTCTTTTTTGATCCTTTCTAATGTGAAGATAATAAACTTCCATGTCAGAGGGAACAGGGTTTGAATTTACTAGTGTGTAACCCTGGCAAGTAGTTCAACCTTTCTAAGACTCTTGTTTCTCACTTTAAGCAGTAGCTTATGCTACATCCTCCTACACTTGGTTGTGAAATGAGGGTGCTTAGACTGAATCACTGATTCCAACGCTCTTCAGTATCATACCATACTTGGAAAATAACAGAAGGAGTATTTGAATTCTGTCCCCGTGGGTGCAATTAATTTATAATTACAAATACAAAGACTGTAGTTAATTAAGCTAACTCATCGATTAGGATGTACATCTCCAGCATTACCTTGATCTCGCACGTGGCTGTCAGCACAGCAGACTCCCCTACTGTTTATTGAAAGCACATGGTCACACGGAGTCTGTCACGTGGGAAAGGGGACATCAGAAGTCCCATCCACGTTCCAGGCTGGAGGAAGATCATGTGAGTCACATTTCTACCTTCTCAGTACCAGCTTGGAAGGCCAGGGGACATTGCCTGATGCCTGCCCACACATCCATCAGTGTTCTGTAATGGCACACGAACAAGCTCTCTCTATGCAATTCATGGCCGNGGGTGATCTCCTTTAATGTGTTTACTGATTCAAGTGCTAATCCCTTCTGGAAACATCCACATGGACACTGCAGAAATAATGTGCTGCCCCTAGTTATTTGGTCATCTCTACCTGAGATGTGTCTCAGCCCTAATGTGAAAGTTTGAGAAGACAATAATTTCAAGGACACGAGGCGCACGTGACCACCACTGAACCAATCACTGACATAATGGGCATCAGTTAGACTTGAGTCAGAAGTCTATCTACCCCAGGGTCAAAGGGCAGAGGCATTCCTCCCTAAACTATGTGGGTGAGAGCATTAGATTAGAGATTTGTCAAAATGCAATAGTTCTTGAGCATCCAAGAGCAGTGGATATGTATACACAGCACACTACTCAGAATAGAGCATGCTTTAGGAGTCTGAACAATGAATCCAGGTTGTCAATCTGGTGTTTCTGTCAGGTCCAGTCAGGTAGCAGAACCCATCTCAAGTGTGTTAACAGAGCAAAAAACACAAGAATTTCATACCTAGGCAGAAAATGGTCAGTGTAAGAGTAGGAGTTGATTTCCTATGTCAGTTGACCAAATGCCCAGATAACTAACAGTGCATTATCTCTGGAGTGTGGGTGAATCTGTTTCCAGAAGAGATAAGCACCTACATCATAGAACTCAATAAAGGAGATAACCCTCACTAGCCTGGATATCATCTGATCCTTCGACAGGTGCATAGAACAGAAAGGTAGGTCAGTAAGACCCCCTCTCTGTGCTGGAGCTGGGACTCTGTCTCTCCCTACCCTCAGACATTGGTGCTTCCATTTTGGGGAACTTGAAACTTATACCGAGTGACATTGCAAACTGTCCTGGCCTCCAGCTGGCAGATGGCTGTGCATGAAAGTCTCAACCTCAGAATTACAGGAGTCAATCCTTCACAGGAAATAACTTTCTCCTGGTTTCTATACATACAGGTAGACAGGGAATACATATAGTTACAGATAAGATATGTGGAAGATATAGTTATATATGGGCTTGATAACCTGAGTTCAATCCCCAGAACCCATATTGGGGAAGGAGAGAACTGATTTTGGCAACTTGTCCTCTGACCATGCCATGTGCCTGCCCACTCACATACCCACACAAAACAGATAAATGGGAGAAGAAACCAGAAGCCCCATCAATTAAAAACATATGCCATTCAGATGGCATGGGACTCACAGTCAAATGAAGCAAGTATTGGTGCTTTTCTTGGGGGAAGAAGGAAAGAGGCTGGAAGTGTCAAACTCCAGACACCCTACAGCAGTAATGCACACCTCCTGGAGACACAGGCCCAGCTGGCATCAGTGACAGAGCGAGATAGCACAAGGCTGGTCCTTGTGAGGATTAGACAAACTAGATACCAAATTCACTTACTGCTATGGAAAAATACTGCATCCGTCTCCGGGGAGCTGGGTTCATAGACACACACTACCACACCTGGCTTTCACAAGGAGGCCAGGGACCAGGCTCGGGTCTTCATATTTCTGCAGCAGCAAACCCTTTCCCGTTTGGACCATCGCCCCAGTTTTTGTGGGGTGTTTTGTTTGGACACACGGTTTTTATCTCATGTCTAACTTTCTATACAGCTAAAGATGACCTTCAAGCTCCGATCCTCCTGTTTCCACCTCCCTAGTGCTGAAATTACAGGGTAGATCTGTTATAATTTTCAAAATGCTGGGAGAGGAAGAAGTCACACCATACACAGGGCTCACATAGGATGTTTACTGAAAGAAGAGAGAGAAGGGGCAGAGAAGGGGGCAGACCAGTTCCTGGAGACAAGAGTGATGGAAGAGAAAGAGACAGGAGAGAGAGAGAGAGAGAGAGAGAGAGAGAGAGAGAGAGAGAGAGAAAGAGGGAGGGGGAGAGAAAGGGAGGGGAGAGAGCGGGGAGGTGGGCAAGGCCCACCTTTTACCAGTTAAGCTTTCTTATCTTTCCACAAACAAACTTTAAAGCACCTGGTCCTTTCCCATCACCACAGCATCACCAGGACACCCTCTTTCTAGCCAATCTACCAGGAGACTCAGGTGGTTACTGAGTCTACAATGGCTGAGAGCAGTCATTGCAGACTTAGTACCTTTTAAATAAAGGAATGGTAAGGAGTTACATTAGAATCTGTTCTGTGAGTCTCTTTTCTGAATCTGGGGGGAGGTGGAACCTCTGGGGTGCTGTTGGTTCTCACCACCTGGTCATGTTTGGTGGTCTTGCGCCTCCAGCTCTGAGACTAACAGTTGGTAATCCTGTAACAATAGCTGATTAGTTGTTTGATCCGAGATTTTTGAAGGTAACACTGGAGATACATAGAGAAGAAACTGGTGAAGTAGGTTGTTAAAGAGGAGAACAAGGGGAGGAGTCAGGAAGGAAAGCGTCCTCTTCCACTTGAAGTTCCCAATCCTGTAGAGGTGAACACAGCTGCAAGGTGAAGCCTCATTCTTCTGGGGACAAGGCAGTTGACCTTGGTGTCTTTTGAAGTTCAATGGAGCAGGGGCCCAGTCCTAAGGACTGTCTCCATCTCTGACTACCACATTGCAGCAGACCTAGACAGGGCATTTAGAGAGGGAGAGAAGACAGACACATGCAGGTTTTGGAGCAATTGAAAAGAAAGTAAATGAAGAATTCTTTCTCAGTTTCCCAATTGCCCAGCCCAAGGAATACTGAGGCCATATTGGATTTGAAGAAATTGGTCAGTGGGTCTTCAAAAGACATCCCAATGGGAGCAAGGAGGTGCAATGCACAGTTCCCAAGGATGACACAGAAGAAGATTGAGTGGGTACCAGTGAAGTGGAGAAAGAAGATCCAAAGGCCCAAATATGCTGGCGTCCCAGGGATCCAGGGAGGATCAGACTGAGTGGGCACAAGCTGTTCAGTACATTGTCATGCAAGAACAGGGGTCAAGGGCTCTGAGTCCAAGAGAGACACAGTCGCCTGGCACCAAGACTTCGAGAAAAGCCAGAAGGTGAAAAGAGGACTGTGCTCGAGAAAGGACGCTTCACATTCACAGGAAATGGTCACAGGGAGGTAGCCCCACTAGAGACACAATTGCCAGTATTGAATGGAAGGCAGAGCCGCAGTGAACAAGAAAGCAGATTTGTTTCAAGTGGAAGAGGGCAGATCTGTTGAGGGTGGAGAAGGTGGGTAGGGTCCCAGCATAAAGTGGTTACCTTCCAGTGGGTCCTGCCACTAAGCACACACATGCTGCGTGCAACAGAGTCAGTGTGAGAGGTTTATTGGGGGAGGGGGGAAGCAGAAGAGTGAAAGGGTGGCACCTCCTTCTGCCTATCAGATTGCAGGCAGGATGTTGCAAAGGTCCCATAAAATCGGGATATAGAGTGCCAGGAAGCAGCCATTTGAATTGATATCTAAAGGGTATTGAGACAAGGTCTGACGGCGAAGGTGGATACAGTTCCCATGAGTGAGACAGAGAAGTAAAGATTCAAGAGTCTACAACTCCTAGCACCCTGGGAATTCAGAGGTGATCGGATTTAAGTAGGCACAGGTTGTTCCGTGTGTGTCACACAAAGAACAGGAGCCAAGGGCTCTGAGATCCATAGAGCTGTGGTTGCTTGGTACTAGGACTTGATAAGGCCAAAGGGCGAGAGACCACACTCGAGAGATGAGTCCTCACTCGTGGGAAGTGGCCAGAAGTGGAAAGGGGGGGAGGGCTCATCAATAATGCCAGTGTTGGATGGAGGGGCCCAGTGACCTGTTAGTTTGAGAAGCAAGGCTATCATATATGGACCAGGTTACAGGGCCCAGGCATGCCTCGAGGAACTGAGAGGGCCTGCAGAGTCTCATGGCACCAATGTTATAATTTTAAAAACTCCACAAAGAGAAATCACACTGTACAACAAGGCTCACATAGGAGGTTTACTGGAAGAGGAGAGAGAAGGGGCAGAGAAGGGGACAAAGAGGGGGGAACAGATCGGTCCCTGGGGACAAGAGTGGTGACAGAAAAAGAGAGAGGGAGGGAGGGAGGGAGGGAGGGAGAGAGAGAGGAGAGGAGGTAGACAAGGCCCACCTTTTAAAAGAGAACATAGTGAATGTGTACAGGAGGTGCTCTTAATGGCTGCAGCTGAGGGACGCATCCTGTCAGAACCCCATGGGCAGGCCAGTACATACAGACGCCTGAATACCAACAAGACCACCACACAACTGCAATGTTGGGTTTGAACCCAGGGCCTCAGACATGCTAGTCAATCACTCTACCAACAACAGCCCTGGAAAAGTACCCTCTATAAGCAATAAATGTCAGAACCATCAAGTACATTCTGGTGAACTTTAGTATGGTGGTTTTAAAGCTGTGCAGCCCTTTGTGCCAACAGCCTGTGAAGGCCCCACTTTTCAAACAAGAATAAAAGCAGAACAACACTATTAAGTCGTGAATCCATTTTGGGCTTCTTATTAACAATAGGGCATCCTCAGAACTAATTTCATGTTTATTAATAAATGAGTAATAAATAAAAATTGTTTAAAATAACAATAAACTTTTAGGGGAAATATGGATCTAGAAATCAGTCATAAACTTGGGGCATGCTGGAAATTATTAAGACACACTAATTTGTTTAAACTAAATGCTTTATAGTTTTAAAAATTTGTTCACATCTATCTTGTCACGTAATCTTCAAAGAAACTGAGTGGTGGAGGCTAGGTTAATCATTCAATTTTTCATATTGCACACACACACACACACACAAACACACACATGAGGGGAGAGAGTTGCCCTTGAGCCACAGAGAGTTTGGCTCTTTCTCCTAGGTGTCAGTGGTAGAGCAGGGTCAGGAGTCAGACTTTATGAATACCATAGTGTGGGGAGCAAGTCTATCCCGGTATGAAGGAGTGTTGTTGACAAGAGCACAGCCATGTCAAGGACCCATTCTCAGACTCACACTCACAGGACAAGCAAGGCCTTCCCCTAGTTTGACTCTAGATGTTGACCTTAAGCTAAAAACAGTTAAGTACAAGAAGTGCTGACCTCATCCTGAATGGCTGCAAGGTCATGCCCTATGAGACTGCTCCCCTATAGAGGCCCCTGCTGAGACGAGCCAACCCACGTCCTCCTTCACATTGTACATAATGAATGTGCTGAGTGTCCGCGCTGCACAGCTCACCAGATCCTGGTCTTACATTACTGTGTCTTCCTTTCTTCCTTCCTTCCTTTCTCTCCTTTCAATATTATATATTTAAAACAGTTATTTGAAGTTATAATATCCCCTTCCCCTTTCCTCCCTCCAAAGCCTCCCCTATCCTTCCCCACAGTGCTCTCTTTTACACTCATGGCCTCTTTTTCACTAGTTGTTGCTATGCGTACATGTGAAACCTGCTCCGTCTCTATGATGTTACTGGTATGATGGTCTCAGGGCTGATCGTTTGGTATTGGATAACCAATTGGTGTGCTCTTCCCTGGGGAATACTACTTCTCCCGGTTCTCAGCATCCCTTAGTTGTCTATAAGTCTTTGTCTAGGGTTGAGTCTCCTCAGGCTTTCTCCCTTCCCTGTCAGCAAGCCCATTGGTGCTGTCTGTGTTCAGGCCAAGTTTAGGCAGCCATGTTCTTGATGAGTACTGTTCTCACCCCTCATCGAGAAAATGACTCTTTGCAAGAGATGGAGACTATTAGAGAGAGCCAAAACCAATCAAAATGCTGTTCCAATGGATCCTTCTACAGCACGGTGCCTGCATCCAAGGTTCAGGAGCATTGTGAAAAAGGGGGGTGGACTCTAAGAGCCAAAGGAAAAGGAGGATCACTGTGAAGTCGTATGTCCTAGAAGAGTCTGTCTTTCTTGAAGTCTGGTTCCCAGGACCCTGCCCCTGAGTCCTGAGGCAGGACTCAGACCTCTTTGGCTGAGGTACACAGCTACTCAGTGCTACTTCATGGTCAAGTTTCAGAAAATACAAATAGGGAGCATAGTCTCTTGTTTCCTCCATACAGTGGTGAAAGCTATTCTGTTAGACAGTACACAAGAAATATGCCTCACAGACTGTTGGAAAGCAAGCCAAGGCACACAATAATAAAAATGGTATCTAATGTTTATTGTTACTATTTCCCAAACTCTTTCTTTATGTAATCCCTAGAAAGACTTGGGAATATGTATTTCTTTTTTATATTTATTTATTTATTTATTATGTATACAATATTCTGTCTGTGTGTATGCTTGCACCAGACCCCATTACAGATGGTTGTGCCCCACCATGTGGCTGCTGGGAATTGAACTCAGGATGTTTGGAAGAGCAGGCAATGCTCTTAACCTCTGAGCCATCTCTCCAGCCCCCGGGAATATGTATTTCTTATAACTCCATGTTAGGAATAAATAAAGAGAGCCTCACATGACTTCTAAAGCTGCTTGACCAAGCTTGGGGTGTTGGTGCACACTATGACCCCAGCACAGAGGCAGGAAGACCAGGCTTGGGGTGGTGGTGAACATTATAGCCCCAGCATGGAGGCAGAAAGATGACCGAGCATTCTAGACAAGCCTTGGGCTACAGAATACGTCTGAATCCAGGCTAGGAAACACAGTGAAACTCTATCTCAAGAACATTTAAATTAGATTAACTGAAACAAAGCCATTTGGCTGATAAATTGCAGAACAAAGGTCAGTGAGGGGTTGTGTGATCCAAAGTCCACTCACCTTTCTGCTCTTAGGTTCAGGCTCAGCAGTGGGTAGAACCTGCTTCAGCTGCTGATCTTGAATTCCGAGTATCTGAATGAAGAAGATGCAGGCACAGCCCCCAATAAAGAGCACATGTTGATGCCTAACACCAGCAAGCATATCCCACCTAGGAGAGGAAGACTCACCCTTCAGCTTCCATTTGCTGAAACCTTCCTTCCCAGTGTCCTTGCTTACCAGGTCATGACAGCATCAGGCAGGGCCTTCTCCATGGCCCCTGACCTCTGATTCACCTCCATTAAAGCGGGCCACCAGAAGGGTAGCTGTTGAACAGGAAAGACGCCCTTTCCCCCGACTTTAATATCCTTAAGTGAAAGATGCTGTATAAATTCCTGTTATTACCTAACTAACTAGAGTGGATAATAATTTTCATATTGTGAGCCTGAAGATAGCAACCAAAATCCAGCACTGGCAGAAGCAGCGCTATTTAAAGTCTTCATGCCCAACAGAGCATCTCTCCCAACAGATAGTTCCATTGTTCCCGCTGCCTTCCAGTCATCTTCAAAACACACCTAAGGCACTAATCCACATGACGGACCTGGGACTTCCTTCATTCTGCTTAAAGTTTTACTGGTTTTTGAATTAAAAAAACTTAAAAGTGCCTCAAACCACAAAGCTTCTTTATTTTGGCTCTTATAACCAAGAAAGCTGATTTCCTCCCCCCTCAAAATTTTTATAAAATTCTTGTCTTAAGCTGATGCTTGTTAACTGGGGAGATTTTTTTTTCTTTCTGGCCAACTTTTAATTTCCTGAAAGTTGAGGCTTATGGTACAGAGAGGGGGCTAACAAATCTAAAGCTGCTATAATGAGGTAGATGGATAAATGAGTCAAGGCCACTCTCGGATGATTATATTGTCAACAGCTTTCGAGTCTTTTTTCCAAACCTCCCAATTATGTGTAGACATGGTTATCTGAACACACAAACGTATTCCATTGGTAACAGTGCTAGACTTACGGTCTAAATTTCTTCTAAGTAATATTCTCTTTAATAATAATGTCTATTGAAGACATCTGTGCTAAGTCTGTGACGCTCGTCTCGGGGGTAGACAGTGAAAGTGAGTGCTTTAAGAATTCTGTTTTCAGTTTAACGTTATGAGCTGTTAAGGAGAAAGTTTATGGGTCTAACTTTATTAGTTGGAATTTGACTCAAATTGAAATTGGGTCCAAGAATTTAGTTATCCATAATATTATGAAGGGCTTTAAAAAACATTAGAAAGTTTAACTAAACAAGAATAGTAGTCTAATTTAAAGTATTACTTGACATTCTCAAGGTCTCAGACTCCTGTGCTCACCTGTCTCTCACTGCACGGCTTTGTAAAAGCCAGAGGCTTATTCCAGTAAGAGAATGGGGTACAGACATTGGCTGCGTTGTGTAACTAAAAGCATATTAAAAAGCCATGTGTCATTCAGCCTTTATTGGGGTTTGAGGTAATCCCCGAGCCATAGAGGAGATGATGGGACAGAAAAGCACAGGGCTCCAGGCCAGACCTGGCCTGGATGGGGTCACCACACTCACCTCACTGTCAAGTGGAAATGAACCCCTCAAGCAGCCATCGGCTAGGCTTAGCATCCCTGCGGTTTTCTTCTACATCCTCAGTAATCAAGATTAAAAGAAAGCAATGATAAAATGTATCTAATTCTGATGCAAGCAGTTTGATCAGCACCATGTCCATGGCCTCAATGCTTCTCTGGGCATTTTGAGTAGTGATGAGTAATTCACAGCTGTCAGGGAATTTGGCTGCTTCATCGCCTACATAAGGGACCTGCGTAACTCCATGGTGAGATGTCTGGGTGACTTACGTGCCTCCTTCATGTCCTTTTTGACTGAACAGTGATAACTTTGATAACACTATCCTGCAGCCTGCTCTGGGAGGAATCTGCTGGGTCTTTTTTTTCCTTGTAGAGCAGTCAAGAAAAGACCTTAGACAGTCACTCAAAGTGACATCACCGTCCCAGTCTCAATTCATTACAATCAGGAAGATGTGATTGCAAGGCCAGATTACACAGGAGCTCACTAACGCTTCCCATCGTTCAGAACTGGGGCTAACCGGACACCGAGCTCTCAGAAGACCATGCATGAAACAGTGCCCAAAATAATGTAACTGGCAAATTTATTTTATAATTTCATATTCATAACCCTCTGGTACAGGCCTAGCAGCTTTGCCATGTGTTCATTCAGTCAGTCAATCAACACTTATTGCTTTCCATCCATCACAAGTTGGGCTAGGAATTGGTGATAAAGCAGAGAGCCAATGGATAGAGCCATGGTTCTGCCACAGCATAAGCTCCGGTGGGAAGACAAAACTGGAGAATTTACATGTGTGGTGAATATTAGGGAAGAGATATACAGGATGCTGTGAAGGCTTGTCATGGGAAGACCCAGCCAATTCAGATAGATTTCTTAGAAGAATTGATGCTTAGGGACTGGAGGTGTAGCCAGGCATTACCATCTTAGATCACTTTCTACTCTTGCAGAGAACCTGGGTTCTTTCCTAGAATTCACATCAGGTGGTTTTCAACTGAACACCAGCTCTGAGCAATCCAATGTCCTCTGGCCTCCGAGGACACCTGGAGGCACGTGGTGTACATACATGCACACACACACATGCACAAAAATGAAAAACTAAAATTTCCAAAGAAGGATAGTTAAACAGAGAAACAAAGTGCAGCAGAATAAGGTAGGGGTTCGTTCATGCAAGAGAGGAAAAATGGGCATCAAGACTTCAACACGGAAAGCAAGGAAGGGTCAACCAATAGGAAGTCAGTCTGAGACAAGGCTTGATTTCAAGAGAGACGAGCAAGAAGATGATTTAACTAATGAGGCCTGGTATTGAATCTATAGTCAGGAAGAATTTTTAAAAATTGGAGAACCGAGGAGAGGGCTGTTGGGTAAAGATGTTTGCGGACAAGACTGACAACCTAGGTCCAATTCCTGGAGCTTACATAGGGGTGGAAGGAAAAAACAGACTTTTCCAGAATTGTTCTCACATACCTCCACCGTGCGTGCACACAACCGCAATAATGAGGGTAATGATATAAATTAAAAAAATAAATTCTCTCTCTCTCCTTCCTTCTTCTTTCTTTCTTTCCTTCCTTCCTTCCTTCCTTTCTTGTTTTTGTTTTTCAAGACAGGGTTTCTTTGTGCAACAGCCCTGACTGTCCTGGAACTCACTCTGTAGTACACCAGACTGGCCTCGAACTCACAGAGATCCGCCTGTGTCTGCTTCCTCAGTGCTGGGATTAAAGGCGTGTGCCACCACCGCCTGGCACATTTGATTTTTTTTTTTAAGTTTGAGACGTGGTCTCAGTCTACATGTACTCTAGGCTGGCTCTGCTTCGGCCTCCCAGAGGCTGGGATTACAGAAGGGTGCCACACCACATCCAACTTAAACTCTTTTATCTATGTGATAAGGAATGCACACAAACACAGAGATTGTGTGTGTAATAATGATATGTACAGCTTAAGTAACTATATTATCATTCAGTAATTCTTCAACTCTTTAAATGAAAGTAAAAAAAAAGACCACTCATTTTTGAGGATTTTTTGAGAATTAAAAAAGACGAGAAATTAAAATCCTGTGATTTTATAACACCCACTATACAGTCACAACATGGTTCCTCTCTCTACTTTTTACTTAGAATTTTACATATAAGTGCATGGTACTAATCAGTGTATCAAACATGTATGTTTCCTTGAGTTTTATAGAAAAGTATTTATATCATTCATATGCATATGTGTATATATACACATACATATACATACACACA